>WAAE01007212.1:0-24969 GCA_013400495.1 Nicator chloris | reverse complement strand
CTATATCTATATCTATATCCATAAATATAATAGAGAACACATATTTTAACACTGATGCTTACGATGCATTGAATCTGAGATTATTCTTTTCACCTGTAGATATGCACATGCACCACACATAGATATTAAATATGTCAAACTCTACACAGAGTAAGAGTTTGCTGTCTGTGCTGGTCTGCCTACTGCCTTGGTTTTCCATTGTCAGCTGCTTCATCCTCTGCTCTGCTAGCCATCATTATCACCCCGATTTTCCATCTTTCACCCTTCTACCACCCACATTATGTAAAAAACATCCCTGAGGTGCCTAGTCGTATTGAAGCAGGTCTGACAAGCAGCAGCAGGCATCCCAGAACTACCTTAACATGTGGATGACATTTTACTGTAAACTAGGTGTTTATGGTTTTTTCCCTATATTTTGATATGTTTCTTGGTTTTATAAAATATTTACATGAATAACATCCTGCCAAAACAGATGATCCTGAATACAGTGCAATATTTTTCCTGTTTCAATGCTCTTTGTGTATCACACTGATCCTTCTAGAACTGTGTGGATGTCTAGTGTGTGATTTGCAGCAACATCTTCCTTTTGCATATAAGCCTTTAATATCTTATGTTTCTGGTTAATGTTAATGGCACATGAGTGGGAAAGCTCTCATAATGCAGTGTTCTGCTCCTATCTGTGTGTATTAAATCCCTGAATGCATCTTCTCTTTACTACAACAGTGTTTTTCTTATGGGAAGAAAAATAATTTTGCTATCCATTGACCTGTTATCCATTGCACTTTTCAGAAACTTACCCTGAAGAGATAGCAGGGTATGGCTGTGTATATCTGAACCCCACGTTCACATCTTCAGAGATAAGAAACAGCATGCATCATAGCCAGCAGATATTTCACATTGGCAAAGAATGATTTTATGTCAGATTGGAAGCTGCTAGATGCTACGAATGACAAAGACGGCTCCAGCTATCCCTGTGGAAAAAAAAAAAAAAAGAAAGAAAAAAGGAAATGCATACGCACCATGTCAGAAACACTTACAGCATTCTGAGTATGCCTGTAAATTCATGTGGAAGGCACCTCACACCTGCTGTTTGGTTGAAAGATGTACCACAGAGTAACTGTGGCAGAGTGGGATAGTATGTGGAAGGTCTTTACTTAACATGCCACGTTCCATTGCTGCTGCCTTGGGACATCCTAGATAGATGGGGACTGTGATTGGGCTGAGGCATTATGTAATCTTTGACTTAGGTGAAATGTCTGGCTCTTTAGGAATATATGCTCATGGGTTTGGATGAGCAGGAAAAAAATGCATCCAAAAATTCCATGATGAGGTAAAATGAAATGGTCTTTGCAAATATAGGTAGGAAAAGAGGTGAAGTCTGCTCTGTGCTTGACTGAGTCCAGAGATGCCAGTTTGGGTTAAACAAATATATATGCATTGTCATGATTAATATTATTTTTGTAACTATTAGCACATTAATTACAATTATCTTTAAGGTTCCTAGTAAGTATATTACTACTATATTTACCAAGATATCTCGTTTGTTAGGAATTTAAATACTGTACAGTTTTATGGGGGGACTAAATCTTGTAAAACAGATGAAATAGCAGCTGGGGAAAAGAAAAATGAATATGGATTTTTTTCTTCATAGTTTGACCCAGATTACCTCATCCATGGAATTTACAGAGTCTGCAGATATCACATCTGACTAAGAGCTCAGTTCAAACAGTTGCAGAAGGCTGGAGGAAGCCTTTCATGAAACCAAAGTCCTACGTGTTACACTTGCTGTGGTTGGGAGTTTACAACATGGTGTTCCAGGGCAGAAAGCTGAATACAGCACTTCCTATTTTTCACTGCTTGTAATTTGCATCTGCCTTTGAATTTGAGAAGAGAGCCTATGTGTTTCTGAATTGTGCTTTTCTGTGCTGTCTTGCAAGTCTACTTTTGATGTAACTGCGGTATGAAAGAAAGGCCTTTGGAATGAGGGTTAGTGGCCCATCCTGCACAATTAATGTAATGCACATATCTGGCCTTGGTTCGTGTTCTGTGGAAGTGGGGGCGTGGAGTCCCGCTCACTTCCGTGGATGTTTGACTCAGGCTTAGGGAAGTAATGGTAACTGTGTTTGCCTTTGCAGGATTCAGAGCAATGTGCCACAGTCAGTGAATGCCTGTCAGTTAACATATGCACACAGAAAGTGGACAGGAGCAGTGTTCCCTTTCTGAAAGTCTTGCTTTCCTGGTATCTTGGGGGGGGAAAAAAAAATTAAATTAGAAGTCTTACTGGAGAGGTAATTTTAAGCAATGCATGCATTTTACACATATTTTTAAGTAAGCAAGATTTTTTTTCATTTACATAAATAGGTAATATCTGTGTTATTTGTGTCGTTGTTTTTACTCCTTGTGAGGACAATACAGCCTTGTAGCTCAGACCTCATTTTCAGAAAGCAGTTCAGGCATAGTCACATCCAATCTAGTCATGTAATCAGCATGCTCTGCAATATTGCTAGTTTAGGGGTAGTGAAGTTTATAAATCAGCAAAACTTAGTAGTTTAAAGCAATGTATTTTTAAAAGGAAAACACTGTTTAGACGAATAATGATTAGGTGAGATAAAAATGATGTTACTTTTAACAAAACAATTTACTGAAACATTTTGAAAATGGAATTGCCAGGAGGCAATTTATTTTGCTTTGAAATAAGCCTCAAAATAACCTTCTGCCATTGTGATGGCAGGACGAGGGACGCATGTATACAAAACCAGGAATATATACAGATAAATATATGTACAAGCACTTATACCTCAACATATATCCCTATGTGTGCATACATTTGTGCATAGAGATAATGCTTTCCTTTATAACCATTATGTTCAGCTCTTTAAATCTGATAGTTGTAGTAACAACTCTGTCTTGGAATCTCGTGGCAATTGCACAAGGGAAGCAAGGCACTTATTACAAAAATAATAAAAAGTTCTAAAGCATTATATTAAGACAGTTTGAGTAGTACTGAAGTCAGATTGACAGAGGCTCTTCCAAGGTCTATTTCTACATATGGAGCATTTCATGCATACTAAAAAAGCCAACAAACCCTTTTGGTTAGCAAGTTTTATTGTAGGGCCTATTCCGGACTGTAGTCAAGAAATTTGATAAATTCATTATTGAGGTGAGAAAAGCAAAGGTGTAGAATGGAGAGTAGAGGACAGAGATCGCAAAATTTTAAGCATTTCAGAGGAAAACTGCTAAGAGTCAGGTTTTCCAGCCTAGAACTTAGTCTCCTATACGTTCACAATTTCATAAATATAATTGCGTGCTATTGTCTTTCTTATTTTGGCTATATGCACTTCTTGCACAGTTAGTAGTAAATACTGAATTCCTTTAATATCAATTTACCCAGTCTGCTGTGTTATGTCCATGGTCTTCAGACATGCTGAATTTGGCACAGACCTGTGACTTGAAAGAAGTTCTGAGTATTTTTGAAAGAAACTAAAACACGTATGAATGTGCACGTACATGCAAAATCATGCAAAAAGGCTCCCTGAGTGTACTAAGGATGGGTGAGGAGAAAATAGGGAGGACTGCTCCTTTGAGCTGCTGCTGATAGAGGAATCTGGGCAATGGGATTGTTGGGGCTGGCAGGGGCATTTGGCAGCTGACTTCTCTAGCTGTTGTGGAAACCATTATTCCTGCCTTTCCTCACAAAGCTGCTATCTGAGCATCTCTCAGTGCTAACATTTTTGAGTTTGTGTGAGGGACCACAGGGTTTTGCTCATGACCATCTGATCTAACACTTCAGGGGCTAATCTCTGCATGTATATATATGAAAATAATATTTCAGAAGCACACAAGCTAGGTGTAATCAGCCAAAGGTACATTTTAGGGAAGAAGAAATATTTTCTGTTTTGCTTGCATGTATGCATCATTCCCAGCAGAGAATATTGCTTCAGAACGGCTACACTACCTCAGATATTCAGGAGAATCATTGCAGTTTAAGTGATGCTATTCAAATCCCCTAAAATCTGTATGTCCTTCTTATTGCTTAAGTACAGTAGTACATTAGTGAGGTAAAGATAGAGGTGCTGGTCTGAGTCCAGGGTTGTTTGGACAAGGGGTACCAAAGTGGTGGGACCAGTACAAGGAGAAAGACAATTCTGCCTGTCTAAAATATGTCTTGGCTTATGATCTACTGTATATAGAAGTACCCAAAATATTCACACCCTGTTTCCTCCTCCAACACTCAGTTATACAAGATAAGCTACACCTTGTTAAGAAAAACTACTTTAAGAGGAAGCAATAGATCATCTTGCAGAACATCTCTGACAATCATGCTCCCTTTATGGCATATAAACAAGTTATCAGAAATACTTGATTTCAGTGTCAATCTTTACATTTTCAAATACTGGAAAAACATTAAATCTCATAACCCAATTGGGGGCAGAAAGGATATAGATTATTATTATTATCATCTCTTGCTTTTATGAGTGAAAATATTAAAGCAGGTTACGACCCTTCTATGTTTCCAGAATAAGGACCTCTGTGGTGTAACTAGGAGCTGCTAATTGTTTTGCCAAGGGCACAAAGGAAATCAATGTCAGAATCAAAATGGGAATGCAGACATTCCAGGTGACAGTTGCAGAAATATCGGTGTTGAGTGCTTGTTTAGCCCTTCCAGAGGTTTTATATAAGTCAATTCATAGAGAGATATTATTCAGAAATCTTTGGGTCTCAACTTATTCACCTTGCTTGTTCCTCTTGGAACTCCTCACCTTTGTACCCCACTCCATTTAAGGCTGAGTTTTTGTCTTTGTGGTTCAAATGCTGCCTACTGAGTCTACAGAGTCTGTAATTCCTGTCAGCACTGGTGGCCCTGTTTCTGTGCTGTGCCACGGCCACATTTCATCCTTTGTCAGCAGCAGCTCAAAGGAGTAGTCCTCCCTATTTTCAGCAGTTAGTGCCATCAAAGATTAGAAGATTAGGTACAAAATCAGGACACCAAGAAAAGATCTCTCTGACATTAACTTCTCTGGAGTTTTCCTACAACACACACACACTCATACTGGTTGCTTGGATTTACCTACACTTTCTGCAGCTCAAGCACTCTTCTGGGTAGAAGATTCCAGAGCCACACTGTGGGGAAGTGGCTGCTTATGGCATAGTTCCCCTGAAATTAGGACATAAATTTTGGTTAGGATGCCCAGGCTGCTCCTGACAAGCCTGCATGGAGCATCTGTGCCAGCTGAGGATTCTGCCTGCAGCATTTTAGTGAGAGGAACAAAAGTACCTCACCAAGAAATGACCCTTGGGAGAACAGGAATCTGTCAGAATTTCCTAACACAGCTGTTTCTGATGCAGACATCACTTTTTGCCTCAGAAAGTGAAGTTCTTTGTCAGTTTTTAGGCAGCCTACAAGAGCTTTATGAACTTACCGGAAAAATCAGAAAGTTCTTTGAAGACATGAGCAATACTGATACTGCACTCAAGGCAATAATTGGGCTCTGTACCAACTCTCTCTTTTATATTGTATTGGAACAGTGAAACACCCTATATGCTAGACTTTGAAGATATTTCTTGATTTATTTTTCTCCTATTGTTTTATCAATATTTTTAGCATGGCTTTTTGTCAAAGTATGGAATAGGTCCTCATCTTTCAATTTTTTCTGTAGGTCTCTGACTTAAAGTAGAAATAATGCTGGGCTGAGAGACATTTTTCGTAAATCCTATTGCTTTTAAAAAAAGTGGTTATCTGCTGCCAGCACAGAACAGACACTAAGAAGAGGTAGAGCAGATTTGTAGTAAACCAGTACAAGAAGTTTCTTATAACATCCAATTAGAAGTCTTTGTTGTAACATAAGAATATGTTTACATTATAATTAAGCTTACATATCATAAAAGGAGTTTCATGTAAATATTTTTTGCCAGTGAGGAAATGGCTTCACTGCATACTGTTCAAAGCACACAGAAATCTGAGTTCTTTTTAAAGTCTCTCAACTGGGTAGACACTGGTACTACCACAGTTGGATTGCTTCTATACTAATTCACATATCTGTACACTATATAGGATTATTCTATAATGCTGCTGAGTTGTGGACTGCATGCATGGACACCCCATACTAGATGTATTTCCTGTAGTGTAATAGTTTCCCCATGTGGTCACAAAGATTATTGTGCAGATTTTGATTTTTTTTCCCCCCAAACAGCGACCAAAATTGTAGTGTGACTCAGGAAATTAATACCAGACTAGTTTCATCAAAATACTTGGGAGTTTTTGACAATAGCATCAGTAGAGCTGGAATTCCATTCACTGTGCATTTTAGGGAAGATACCCTTGGATAAATGGCAAGGGCAAGCATGGGATGTCCAGTAGGAATGCTGAGCAAATAATGCTGCTCAGAAGTAAAATAATAAGTCTTCTTAGTCCCCTCAGACAGCACACATCTTGCTTCCTTCTAGGAGGCTAGTGGAAAGATCTTTGGCCTCAAGTTGCAAACAGATCCTAAAAACCTGGGAAGTTTTATCCTGGGCTAGCCACAGAGATCGTCCTCATTATCAAATTGCCTCCCTTGAAGTAATTTTGAGGATGAATAGAACAAGTTTAATATTTTTCATGGATAAAATGATGTCAAGTATCAAATCACTGTCACTGTTGAATGTTTTATTCAGCATTGCAGCTACTCTAGGTACGTGTTTGAGTATGAGACTTCATTCTAAATAAAAGTTTGCATTTTGCATGGTTTTCATGTTTTTCTTTGCAAATATCATCTGATGGCCTTTTTAAATGGCAAGGCCAAAGCATGAAACACTTCTCTTCTAGGGAAGCCCTTGTAGGGCTCTTCAGGCTTACAGAGCCCTTTTTAGTGGCGTTTCAGCAGCTCTGCACATTTTCTGGTGCTTAACTCACTTTTTGAAATCTGAAGAGATAACAATGAGTAACATAAAAGGAGAAAGAGAAACAGGCTAGAGAAATTCTTCAAAGCACAACTCTAAACAAAAGAAATATGGGGCCCTTGTCCTGTCTCCTTCACATTCCTGTTGTAATGATTTCAGTTCCTTCTGGTTTGCTTATCTCAGAAAAGAGATAGTGTTGCTTGCTTACCGCACACAAGGGCTGCAGGAAGTAATTGATTTAGACATACAGGCTGCTTTTGAAAGCCTGGAACATTATTAGTATGAACCACTGCCTGCCAAAGACATGACCATCTAACCACTGTACGCTCTGTGATTGAGCTTTATGGAATCACTGCAATTACTCCCAACCTGCAAGGATTAAGGAAGCCAGGCACAGCTTTCTATTCAGCAAATTCATTTTCTGCTTTATCCCCAAACTATATCCCTCTTCTCGGTTTTGCAGATCAGCATTCAGCTTCAAGTCAAGGAGCCTGTGGGATCTGCCTGGCTGGCCCAGGGTGAGACTTTAAGGACTTCCCAGATTTTTAGTATCCTTTTGTAGCTTACTTGGGGCCAAGGACTTTTCCGCTAGCTGTGTTGTCAGAGCAGGAATTTGCACTGCAGTTTTTAATGTCTGTAGAGCAGTTGCATGTCCCTGGGGCTCCTGCAGACATTTATCCCTCCTAGGCTTCCTTCCACAAACCACTGTTGGAGCAGCACTTTGGAAATGGCAGCTGGCCGTGGCAGGCGCCGATTCACTGTGCTTTAGTCGTGACTGTTGCTTAACCCTTGTGAGTAGCACTGAGGGGCTGTTTTTCCCTAATTGCTTCCAGCTCACCCCTGCACAACAAGAAAATATTTCTGTGCCTTGTTGATCCTCTGGATTGCGCAGATATTGTGCCATTGGCTTTTGTACCATATTTTCTGTGCCTTCGAGCTTTTAGCATTTTTCACTCCTCTCTTTCCTTCTGCTTCAAAGCTCTGCTCTTATGCTTTGGTGGACAAGTCACATTCCAGAAAGAGTTAGATTTAGAAATAAGTTGCTGGCAAGGATGCTTCTTTTATATAAAATAAGTATAGCAAGCCAGCATGTTGCTTTAGCTTTCAAATGTACATTTACTCATGACAGTAGTAAAAATAGTTTGAGATGGACTATTTCAAATATTTATGGGAATGAATAAAAATATGTTGTCAGAGAAAGCAGTTTAATCAATGTTCTGAATGAAAAACACATTTTATGGGGGTTTTTTTTAGGAATATTTTTGCTGTATTTTCTCTTAATGTCAGCATTCTGATTGTGCATTGTTTTGTGCCTACTTCTATATTATTGTGTGTGTGTATTTAAGAAAGACTTGAATAAATTAAGTATTTTGGTAAGCTTGTGCTACTATTCCATTAATGAATTAATATCTTTTATTTTTTGGAGGGGTTGAGAAAAAAAGCCCAAATTGTTATTCTTCAGTCTGAAGGTACAGTAGGAGAAGGAACCATGGTGCCCTTTCTCATGGACTAGAAGTGCACTGGCACATCCTGACATACAGCTCTTGAAGACTATTTTAGATTTACCTCATTCCATTGAAGTCTCCATAAAATTCCTGCCCTTTTCTCCACTAACCAAGACTTTACAATTGCAAACCAGCACAATTTTCTAGAAAGGTATAGCAATATAAAAATGTGACAATATTTTACCTAATAGTAAAGTGTCTCGGGGATAGATATCACTTGGCCATCTCTAGTCTAGTGCTTCCATACGCTGTGATGTTTCAGCTCTGATAATTTATATTTTTTTCCCATAGTCGAAACAGAGAGTTGTTTTAGGGATTCAGTCACACTCTGTTGTAGTCCACAGTTTTATACTTTTACCTGAAATTCTTTATTTTCACCCAGTAAAGGCTGGAAAAGGGATGTTGAAATGATGAAACACAGTCTGAGCTTTTCTGGGGAAAATATTTCTATCTTTTTTTTAAATTCTTGTATATATAATATTAAAACTGACACAAAAATCAGAAGGAATAGGAAGCAGGAAACAATCTTCCAGCAAAATTCTTACTTTTGTAATTGCCAGCACAGGTTTTGGTATGTGAGAGGACGTGAAATGTTGTGACAAACTTCAGTTTTGCTTTATCCCCCAAAAGACCATCTTAGGCTAGCCCTTTATATTAATCTGGATAAGTTTAATCAGAACTGAATTTTGCAATGTGTTAACTCAACAGGCACACTTCTATTCTGTCACTCTAAACATGAACTGCCTTAATTTAAATTTCCATGCATAAAAATCAATTATCTTCAATTTTGTCTGCAATTCCACATAACGATTCAATCCTTTTCAGAAGAATTTCTGGGGTTTTATTCAAAATCAAATTATCTGGGTGGATTTTTAATAGGAAGGAAGGGATGGAAGTGTGAGTTTTTGACTCTCCACGGAGTTGTGGGAAGAACTCAGACATTTTGCAATCAAGATATTATGTTGAAATATTGCAGAGCATTGCACTATTTTGGTGAAACCTTTATTAAAATACGCAGTGGCTTTTACTTTTAACTTAGATATTTGACTGAATTTCAATCTATCAATTCACTTGGAGCTTTTAATAAAATGTTAAGAAAGTTATTTTACTGTCTTCTATATGTTTAGGAATTTTTAATTAAAGATTTCTTCAAATTACCTCTTTGACATTCTTTGTTAACACAGCTCTTGTTCTGTGAATGATTTAGATAAGTAAAAGGTAGCATTATTATATTGATTAGTTACATGTTATTGCAAGTAAATGCTCTGTAGGTTTTTATTTCAATCCCTAGTGCTTAACAATAACCTCCAGTTAAGCCTCATAGACATACAGTACATTTTTTGAGATGTCTGCTATGTTGAAATACAGAGTGTACCCTTTGAATTCTTTTGAAAATGAAGATGCTTTTTTTTTTAGGCATTTTGCCTTGGACTTCAGGATCTGATAATTGTTTATAACTGTAATTGTTTGCATATTTTGTCATAAGAAATTAAATATAGCAGCTTTCACTTGGGAATTTAGAAATTACTCAGGAATTCTTAGTTCTATTCACATTATTTGCCAGAAGTTAATATTATGTCTTTTTTAACAGAAGGACTGCAAGTAGAAGAACAAATTTAGTGGTAGGTGCTGCTTGCACACATTTTTTTTTCAGGTGCTGTCATCCCTAAATATTCCTTCTCCTGCCACAGTTTTCAGTTCAGACAACAAAAGTGTTTGGCACATGACTTTGGTGACTGCTTCCGCGCCCACGTGTGAAGGCAGCAGGAGCCACTGGAGTGTCTGATTTCACGGCTGCTTCAGTCACATTGACTCAAACTGGGGCACCGAGGGCCAGGGGCCAGGCTCTGTGCCCAAGGGGTTGGAGGCTCAGCTGCCCATTGTGCATGAGGGCTTTGTGGGGCTCAGCCTGTAAATTGCAGGCATCTCTGTCTGCACTTTGCTTCCCCTCCTGGATCTGTGGCTGAATGGAGGTCAGGTGTTCTTAAACTGATAAAGGAGTTCTTGAGAGAGAAATTACTTGACAATCCGTATGATGAATGGCTGAAGAGAAATAAAGAAAAGCTGAGCTTCAGCTTGGCATCCAGTACAAACACAAGTGTACATTTTGTGCC
Source organism: Nicator chloris (assembly GCA_013400495.1). NCBI lineage: Eukaryota > Metazoa > Chordata > Aves > Passeriformes > Pycnonotidae > Nicator > Nicator chloris. The sequence goes on along the minus strand of WAAE01007212.1, from coordinate 14,471 downwards.
AGACATCTGTGTTTGTTTCAAGAAAAGCCCTAGGAAAGAAGCTCTGGCCTTTTTCCACCTGGAAGTTATGAAAAAGGCATGTGAGCTCAGTTTGCTTTTTCCTTAATGTGTACTGTGTTATGTCCTAGGATATCGGAAGCTCTTAAAAGTGGAGCAGTGTATTTCCATTCAGACCCTGAGCTTTACTGGTCTCCTGGTGCACCCTGTGGTTTCCAAACCACTATCCTAGAGAGTGCCCTGGCTGGACATACAGAGGGCATACCCTCATGGCAATGCACTTCAGAACACTTACATATGCAATTACAGTGTTCTCAAGAAATGTGTAATGCTCTCAGAATATACAATTAAAAGCTCTTAATGAATTCTATAGTTCCTTTAAAGATCGACAGGCTTTTGATGTGTCACATGTTCAATGAGCATTGGAATATGGGTAAATATTTGCTTCCAATCCCTTTGTCCTTTGTTCTTCCCTTAAAGATGAACATCCCCTTCTTCTCCTTGTTATAAAGAATTCTGGGTTCATTGCTTTGTTTGTTTGCTTGCTTGTTTTACATTTAAAAAAAATCCAGATCTTGCCTATTCTGAAGGACGTTTCGATTGAATGAGAACACAATAAAACTCACATCACAGGTCATAGGATGTTCACTTTAAAGCATACTTGAGTTTGTTTTTGCCAGCCTCTTATAAAGAACTAGAAGAAAAATTGCCTTTTATAAAGCATTCCTTTCTTCAGTTCTCTTGTAGGAATTCCCAGTTCACATCTCTTTATCATCCAAATGATTGTTCTACTAGAAAGGCTTCAAGCTCATCTTTTTGCCTTTGTTACATTCCATTTTATTTCTCATTGATATGAATGGAACCTTGAGACCTGGCTCATGTTTCGACAGTCTGAGATGTTACAATGCCTCAGGACAAATCATGAAAATACTGTAAAATTTTTTTTTAACCATTTTTTAGAGCATTTGTAAAAGTTTGCCTAATCTCGAACACAAGGAGCCTAAAGTAAAAATGTGTTTACATTAAACAAGTTGCTAGGAGAGCAGCAAGGTGATAATCAAACAACAACTGCCCTCACGAAAAGGAAAGAACCATCCTGGTGTAGTAAAAAAGTGGCAGGACAGAGACAAGAGGAAACAAAGCAGGTGGTATCCCTAGGTTTTGGTGGCTTGGAGGTTTATTGGTTTTGTGTTGGTTTGTTGTTGATGGCGATGTAAGACACATTTCATTTCCATCTCTATTAAGCTATGTTGACAAACCAGACTATTAGCCATATTTGAAGAGGAATAGTAATTAACGAGATAGCCTAATTATCAGAACTCCTTGGTTTGTTGTTGATGGTGATGTGTTGTTTGGTTGGTTGGTTGGCTAGTTTGTTTTTATATGACACCTCGATAGTTTCTGCTTACCTCCAGCAAAAATGAAAAATTTGAATAGTGAGGATTCCCCAGATTCTGACTGGCCTCTTGTAGCTACTCAAAGGTGTTCCAAATCAGGTTCTGCCTGAAGAGAAGACAGCTTAGCAATAGAAACAAAGCTGTAGCTGAGTGAGCCTTATTTTTCCAGTTTTAATGTATCCTGTGTAAAACTACCAGGCTATTTCCCCAAACATTCTTAATAAAGTGAAAAGTGGATTTTTTCAGAAATCATTACACCAGCCCAGATCCTGCTGAGTATATGTGTTTGGTTTGTCACATAAAAATCAATAACAATACTGCAGTCATGGGACTGCACAATGTATAAATGCCTGCATTTGTTTTCTGAAATGAAATTTTAAAAATAGGAGATGGAGAGTGAGATGAAACATGCCAGTGAGTAATGGGACTGCACTGGAGTTTGATAAAATTGTAACATGTTTTTTGGACATTTCAAGTGTTAATTTGGAGGGAAGTTAGATGTGCAGGTTCAAATGAACTTGTAATATTGAAGAAAACTCATGAATGGTACTCAGCGTGGAATTACACATCTGCCACCAGGAACCCGCTGCAGAATGACTCCTTGGTATAAAAGTGCTCACTTTGATGGAGAATTCTGAAGGCCAGTCCAGGATGGCCATAACCATGCTCGTTCATGAGGGCTTGTTGGCTTCTGCATGTCTCCATGTCAAGCAATGTCCAAGACTTCAGTCACCTCAGAGTAAGCGTGTAATCCTTCTTTACTATGTTCATTAACAAACGTAAAGCAAAACAACAATGCAAAACAAGTGAGTGCAGCTTCAGAGTTTTTTATTCAAATGAAAGCTAACATTTCTTAGAAAAAGAAATAAGGTTGTATCTTAAAATTATTATTAGAAGTAGTCATGTCATAAATATTAATTTTGCCTGCATAGGGGCTATATATTTTAGTAATAAGTCGAAATTTTGTCAGAAAGCATATTTGTGTAATGGTTAGTAGGGGGTTACATGGCAGTAGTTGTTTCATTATTTATCTTCAATATTAACAATTTATTAAACTGTGATAAAAGTACTCAGCTTCATCCATCGAAGGCTGCAAGTTAGGTCTGTGAAATTTTATCTTTCATGCCTATTAAAATTGCAGAGTTAGAAGAATATAGAAAAGAAAACAAACTTAGGATGATATTTCTGAGAATCTAATAATGGCAAAAGAAGACTATTCATTAGACAGTATCTAATTTTATCTTCCTTCTGATTCATTAATGATACCTAAGTGCTCCTTATATTATACTTAATTTTTTTTTGTAAAATGAATGCATATGTGTCTGTTGGAGAGTAATCAGTCTTTCCATGATATTGTTAGAACAAAAATGTTGACTGCATTTTTTTTTTTCAGTGTGGATAATAGCACCTAACTTCTCTGTAGAAATTTGGAGGGGGCAATTTGGGTGGTAATTTCATTCCTCACAAAGGAATTTTTTAGCTCTACCTGAATTTTGCAGCTGGTGACCACAGCATGCAGAAGTAAAGTGATACACCTCAAGGATGACACTAGAATGGGGAAAATAGGGCAAAAATCACCTGGGTCCCAGCCCATCGCACTGCCCTTTAGACCAGAAAAGAAACATGACTGAGGGTTAGTCTTCTGTCAAAAACACTGTTCACTGAAGAAATTGAGGTTTTTGTCATGCTGAAAATCTCCAAAGCTGTCTTTTTAGAACAAAGTCTAAAAATCTGCCATGTTATGAAGTCCCTTTTATAGCAAGTAGCCAAAATTAGGCTGTTGCCTGTGCTTGTTTTAATTTTATGAGATTGTGTAACAATGAGGAATTCAAAAACTGAACTTAATTAATATTTGTTGCTGGAATTAGTTTTACAATTACTTCACGAGGGCATAGACCAAGGCAGGAAGAAGCAAGGAAGGCTAAGAGTGTTCAATATCAAAACTTAGTTGTGCTTGTGCCCAGGATTTTGCCATGACCTATGGTTCATCTGCCTGTCAGTAGGAAAAGGGAGGAAAAACACCTCTGCCATTTCTGAAAGTCCTGTGGCTAGGAAAATCACACATTTCATTTCCATTTCTGTTAAGCTGTGTTGTCAAACCAGACTATTAGACATATTTGAAGCGGATTAGTAATTAACTAGGTAGCCTAATTATCAGAACTCCTTTGTCCTCCCAGAAGAAAACAATTATAAATCTATTTCCACATATTATTTAAAATAAAAATACTTCACAGCAGATTTTATTACTTGGCCAACAGTTTGCAAATGGATCTCAGAATACAATGCATTGCTGTTTGAAGTTGTATTTGGTGGCTTTTAATAAAATCCCACTATTTATGCATCAGATGGAGCATAATCTGTTTGTTTACTTTTTCCTGTGCAAAGCACCACTTTAATGCCAGTCTGCTGAGACTGGCAGAGACTGACAGACACAGTTGCATCATTAGAGCAAAGGTGCCAAAAGGGATGTTTGGCTCTTTCAGATCTCCAGCTCTTCAATCTCTTTTTATGCCAGCAGGCAAAATTTATTAAATACTCTGAAAACAATTCAGCCCATTTAAATAACACTGGCAGTATAAACTTGCATGTGATTAGCAGAGAGAGCTGCTGGTGTAGGAACAGGATGGGGTACAGGAGTCCTTAAGGCCGATTACCAAACCAGCTGTGGGCCAGTGCATTTCTTTAGCCATGCCTGCATGAAAGGGCATAGGCAGATCAGAGCTCATGTTCATTTGCATCGTCTGGATGAAGGCCAGCTCTGGTTTGGAACTTTTGGAGATTTCCTGCCTGGCTGTGTGAGGCTGAAGGACAGAGCAGCTCAATTCATTGCAGTGGTGCTCCAGGGTAGCTGTGGGGGTTGTGGGATTCTCCTGTAAGTCTCTGCTCAGATACTCGATAGCATCTTTACTACCATGGTGCAGAGATTATGTTCCTATCCCTCCTGTGGCGGAACTGATGGGGCTTTGTACCTCCTGGAGTTCTGGCTGCCATGCAGTGCTTTTGTATTGATGGGCAGAATCATGTTGGAAATATTTCTCAAGGGCTCGGAAGAGAAATGGCCCTCTGTGTTGCTTCATGTCCTTTAAAACTGTTGCTTTTCACTTTTAAGGATGAAAATGCAGCTTGGTGCTGCTCTTGAGGGCATCATTAATCAGGTCTGACTGAATGCTCATCAGTTTAGTAGATTTATGTGTATTTATTGTCATTGTAACATTTCATGTGCAGTTACATCCATTACATGGAGTCTGTGCAAACCTAGGCAGATGCAGATTCAAGGCTTGTCAGGTGTACTTTTTCTTTGCTGAATCAGGGGCAGGTTTTACACAGCCAAGTCTAGAGAGTGTGGGCTGGTTTTATAAATTCAGATCCATTTAATATTGATAGTGTTTGGGATAACAGGTGAGGGCACAAACTGAGCTAAAAATCTGTTTCTGCTCAGCATTGTGTGACTACATAGTAAGAGGAGTTTTACAGTCTAAACAGGTAACTAGAGGTGAAGGTTTGTTTGGGAAAATGCTCAGAATTACAAAGTGCTGTGTGCACAGCAGATTGGATACAGATCTTGGCTTGAACCTGTAACTCCTGCTTTCTGGGACTGTTCCCTTGTTTCTCTCCAGCTCTCCCTGCCAATATAGAGATATTACCCATATATGGACACACAAATGCCACAGCAGACTGCAAAGCCACGTCTTCAGCTCATTAAAAAATCAATACTTTTTCATTATGTCAATAGGGCTATGCTGATTTACCATATATGAGGACTTGATACCATGTTTATGTTAAAGTTTTCTAGTGCTTTTAAAATTCAGAACTCAAGACCTCCAAAATTTCCTTCCTAATTTAGGCATTAAATCTATATGTAGGCTAAGAAGTGTATGACCTGATTTTTGATGAGTGATTCCAGTGTAAGCAGTGGTTGCCTGAATCCTTCATAGCTCAAATCACTCACACCACTGCCTACATATGAATGTGGGTGCTTAACTTCAGGTACCTAATTTTAAAAATTTGTCTCAAATATTGCTTTTGGCTGCTGGAGTTTTCAGTACAGGCAAACATTCCCATTGCCATTGTTCAGTTCAGCCATCTATCCTTCTTCTTTGTTATGGCATGTATAGCTCTTGCATTAGTTTGGTCTTGTGTAAACAGATAACCTTTGCAAAATTCTGCTTAGTCTTTCCACAGGTTCAGAATAAGAATGGATTAATTTCTACATGTGGGTACTGTTGTTAACTTAAATGGCACAGGACAAATCACCTATAAAAGTAAATTGGCAAAAATGCCCTAATTGGATTAAACATAATGTCCTTAGGTTGGTTCTAATCAAATGGGCTTTCTTCTAAAATGAGTCTGTTTCTGAGGGTGCTTGCTCTCAGCTTGGGTGCCAACACCCTTTAATTTTCAACAGTGCTTTGAAATGACCTCACAAGGTTATATAAGAACTTTTTACAAGGAGATCTGGAGACTGGAGGACATGTTGGGCTGGTATTTCACTTACATCTAGATGTGCTGCGTGACATATTAACACTGCACACACACCTGCTATTCCCAAGGGGCTGGGGAAACTTCAGTCTCAGGCAGATTCAATATGTGGGGTTGACAGAGCAGACAAAGAATCACTGCACGTTACTATAGCAGGTGAGAGATGGATGCAGGGGAATTGAGCAGGGCTTAGTATGATGCTGCTTGCTATGCAAAGTAACATAAAGTATGTGGCTGTGTTTTGTGACTTAGAAATAAGGCAGACGGTGATTCACTAAATACATATCCTGAATATTAAGGAGTGACTGTTTATGGCTTAACTTCTGTCACTCTCCCAATAGCTTGAAGTCTGATTCACAGTGACTATACCTCTATAAGTACTTCCATAATTCTACTCAGCTTGATCTCATCCATGAGACCAAAATGGTAATTAAAAATACGAGCAGTTCCTAGACAAGTCATAGTTTTTATCTAGAAGCTCTGAAACGTTAAATCCACATAATCTGTAATATTCCATGGGGTTTTCCATTTGCTTAATTTTAAAACTTCCAAACAGTTGTTACATGCATCTGACAGATATGGCAAGAACTCTTTGAATTCAGCAAACAACTTTGAATGCCCATCTTTTATAGTCATGCAAGTATTTAGTGTCACCCGCATAATTATTTAAATAAAGAACTTGCTTCGCCTTTTTGAAAACCTCTTTAGGGTTTCCAGTTCAGTTTGAAAAGTAAGTTATCTGAGGGGTAGACTAATCTTTCTGTCATCTGCCTGTGTTGTGGTGTCAGGTACCCATATTAACCAAGACAAAGAGAATCTTTACTTCCTTGTTCTCCTCTTTCTTGGTCATTTGTAAAACTCTTATTTTGTACCCTATGATTGCAATTTAATTGGACTATTTACTTACTTTGTGCTGATCATTTTCTTCCTACTGTGTTCTGTATTCATTTTTATTTTTTTCAAAGCTGCCTAGAGTTGAATTAAAAAATAAGACCAGTTAAGAACAACAAGGTAGTGCATTATCACAAACTGCAGAGTTGTTCATTCCAGTGGTTTTGGTGGCCAGCAGTTTGGCATTTGTGTATTTGAAAACCATTTCTTACTAACACGTGAATTCTGGACTGTCTGTAGGTAAAGGCAAAAACAGTTGCCTGAAATAGCAGATTGCTCTGAGCAGTCCTGTGGTGATGACTTTCTGATAGCTTTGCCTGTACCAGAGCGCTGCAAAATCAGGACAGCTGAAAGCTGAAGATTGGTGGTTGATAGGCTGGGGCAGCACCTGTTGCTGGAGGTGAGCACAAGGCTTCTTCTCCCTGTTCCCTGGATACCAAAAAGAGCACCAGAAGCAAATCTGCAGAGCTGTAACACTGGGTCTCTGACCTAGTTCTGTCTTCATCTCATTTCCTTCCATTTGCTTGGGAATTACGGCTTTGCCTTGACCCAGACACTCATTCTTTCGATGCAGTTTTCCTTGTACTGCATAGAAGCCCCAAGTGATAGGAGAAAACTTTTTAAAGCTCCTCAAAACTCAAGAACATAAAAATTGCTGCTATTTTCAGTGTAATGAGGCTGTAAATCTTTCGGTCTTTTGAAATCTCCTCTCAAATATTTAAGTTCAGTTGAACTACAGTAGCACAGCTTTGTGGCTTTGACAGTTTGCTTTTAAAGTTCACCCACATCTGAAAATTTTCTTACAGGAGTAGTCCAAAACATGACTGTGTCAGCAGGGCTTCGTGGGAGAAAGCACTTTGGGTGCTGTCACATCTGCTATGACTTACTCTACCAGAAATCCCCCCTATGCTGGTATTCTCCAGGGGTATAATCCTTTCTTCAGAGGTGAAAGCCTCAAAGGCTTCATTCTTAGTAATGGTCCAGGGCCTGTTTTCTGTCTCCTAGTCCACATGACATAGCACATGAAATAATTCCATCTCTTTGGGCTCAATAAATTAGGCAGCATTGACAGGACTGTAGCTGTGCTGCTTCTGCATGTACCTTATCTGCAGTTAATTATGGATTAATTTTTATTTTTGATATGTGCCAATCTGGCACATTGCAAAAAGCTGTATTTGAATAAACAGGAGAAAGAATAATATCTAAGAACACACCAATAAAGGGATGGTGCTCTACATTTGTTGCATTTGTGGCTATATGAGCAGTATTGTGTCATGGCATATTAGCTATGAGACATTGGCAAAATATGGGTGGTTTCTCAGGTATGCAAAGTATAAAAATTATGGTAGAAAAGGAGAGAAAGCAAGGAGTTGGGGCTAGTTTTAAGATCAGCTGTCTGAAGGCAACAGGGTAACATTGAATTTCCTAAATTATATTGACACAGCTTCCTGAAAATAAGTCAAAGAAGGGATAATTTTCACATTTCATTTAAATTATATGAAGACCTTGTAAATTAATTTATTGGTAGCCAGGTAAAGCTTAATTACACTACAAAAAGAGAAGGTGGCATCTTTCTCAGTACAGCTCCTCTGTGAGTAGCTTTCAGAAAGAGGTTCAGAACATCATTAAATTAGACACTCTAGAGACTGAATAGGCTCTGTGACCATTTATAATCCAATTAAGAGGAAATAAATAAACAAACACACAAACAAATCCCAACACCCATCTGAATTGTCAACACAGACAAAAAATACATTGAAGTTTAACTCCCATAAAGTTTTCTTTAATGAAAGAGTACACTGAAGTAAATGCCACAAAATTGCTTCTTTTAGCAAACTGTAGGTATTAGCATAGTTAGGATTTCTAACCTTTTTCTGAAGCCCCTGATAGTCCCCAATATCTTTCCAATCAACTCCCTGTTATTGTTCTCCCTTTTTTTGCAGAACACAAACAAGGAAATGAAAAGCATTGAAACATTTCATCATATGCAGCAAGATTTAGAGCTGCGTTGGAGAAATTGTGTCTCATTATCTGGAAATACAGCTACGCAGACTGAAAACAGCCCAAGATGATAGAATGCAGCACCTTGTCTATTTAGAAGCACAGGCAACTCATTTCCCTAGTGCTCTGTTCTCCATTGGTCCCCCACTGAATACAGAATGAACTTAAAGATTTCTGCCTTATGTTCAAAAGCCTACTGAGGATTTGCTGTTTTTTCCCCCTAGCTGTAATAGGGACCCACTATATTAGGTAGTTTGCAAAGTCGTGTGTGGACAGTCCAAATCCTGGCACCACTGAGGAAACAAAACAAGAGGACTAGATTGAGTGATAATTTTTGGGCAAATTCACAAAAGAGCTGGGAATGGAGCCAAATCTGTGACATTCGCACTAGTTTCATAGCAGCCAAATCACACTGGCTGCCAAAGCTACACGAGTAAGCACATCTTTCTCTACAAGCATCATCTTTTATAAGAGTTTCTGTCACAATAGTGAAGTTTCTAATCTCAGGATGTGAAACTAGATACTCTATTATGTCACTTGCAAAACTTACTTTAGTAAGCAATTAGAATATCAGCCCACGGAGATCTGTTGGACATGTTTGTTCCTTTGATTTAGCTTTCCAACAACATCACCTCTTCCCAAATCTCAAAACCAAGAAGCAGAAGAAAGAAGAAGAAAAGATGCAGGGGAAATCATTATTTCCTAAAAAGTCATCCAGTATCTGGACAGCACGAGGCTAATATGCATAACTAGGTTAATAGAAAGGAATATTTAATTTTTTTAAATATTGCCTCTTGTTCCTACGTCTCATTCAGTCATCTTGGAACTCTTTCACATTCCAATCTTCTCCATACTGAAACTTCAACCCAAAAGGATAGCTGTGGACCTCTTGGTTTTATCCTTGGTGTTTACACTTGCTGGGTGCCCCCACATCTGCATCTGCATGCCCATGTAGGCTGAGGGCTGCTCAGAGACCTCCTTTTGCACAGAGGTTCCCAGCTAAATGGGTGCACACACAAGCTTGTTTTGCAACTATGCTTCCAGAAGACCTGGGAGATCAGCCTCTTAATTGCCATAAATTTGGACATCACTTGCCTTTACTGAACAGGCACCGAGTATACTTCCCACATGCCCTGGATGGCACACCCAAATCTTAGGATGCAGCCTTCACCATTGATGTAGGGACTGCTTCTATCTTAGTGAGGGCAGAAAAGCATAAATATTTGTCTTCTGTAAACTACATTAAGGAGGTAAAAGCTGACCTTAATTATGAATGAAGTGCAGCATCTGCACAACCAGGCAGCGTTACTTTTAAAGTGGTATACATTTAAACGTGTCTTTCTTTGAAACTTCAAGCTCATTGTTATTTATCTTTTTTGATTAAGCAGCTACCTGTGTTGGCTAGGTGTGTTGATGAGCTCATGCTTCAAAAGAGCTGTGATTATAATCCAGATTATGAATAAAAACCACATTTTACTGAGACAAAGCTTAGATCAAATGAATATGTAACTGTATTATAACAGATCTGCAAAGAGGTTTGGAGGATTGTAGACAGAAGATGAAGCAATTAATTAAGGAATTACATCCACAAGGTGAAAAGTCCCTAAAGATAAGTATGCTGAGAGCTATTTTAGGGAAAAGATCTAAAGTTTCTGCACCTGAATAATTTTATGCAAATCTTCAATGGCAGTGCTTGTGTGTGTGTGTGACTGTATTTTCCCTCTCATAGAAGTGCTCTCAGTTCTGGAGACTCAAACTTTTTGTAGCCTCATGCACATCAGTAGACCAGCAGCCAATGTGCCTAAAGGTCACAGGAGAGGACCTTCCAGGTGGGAAGAGCAGGGTGAATGTTTGCTCAGGAAAAAGGAAGCTCATCTCTTTCCTGAGCTCTGCTTAAAGACCCCTTTAAGTCACTAAAGCAGTTTACATAAAAAATCTAACTCAAGGTCACAGAGGGTACCAGACTGTGGCTTTCTGGAGTTGTGAAATAACCAATTCTCATATTTTAATGTCAATTTGGTGCAGGTTGCTCCCATTCTGTGTAATGCTTTCCATTCTTCAGTTGTGAGAAAAAGAGATTAAAAAATATTTCTTTGGTATGTAGGTGTCCTCTCTTCGTGGATGTTATTTTGAAATATGCTGTTTGTACTTTCACATGATTAAATGCTTGGCTTAAGGTATCTGAAATATCCTGTAATTTTCACACACACACAGATTGTAGTCTCATGTAATACATATAGAAATGTTCTCATTATTGTTTCTATCTATTTTTAATGTCTTCCATTGTGTTACTAGGAAAGATCCAGATTTTTGCTAACACTTTTGTGCTTTGTGTATTTATTTTTAAATGTGTGGGTTTGTTTATTTATTTTGATTTTTATATGAAAAAATATTTCTTTTAGTTTGATGATCTCCCTATTATATTTATATGTGTCTTTCCACTCCTTTTTCACAGTAGATAATATCTTCTAGCCAAATTGGAATAATTCAACATACTCCTCTATTTTAAATGACATTAATAGCGACTACAGTTTGTTTTAGCAATAAGCAGGTCGACAGGATGATTTTTAGAGATTTTTGCCATTTGTAAAGCAAGCAGGCAAACAAGTAAAAAGAAAAAAAAAAGAAAAAGATAAACAAGATAATCTTCCTGTTTTCCTTTCAGTAATTTGTGATGAGCTGAAATATTTCATGCTTTTTTGTGTATTTCAGTGAGGGCTTCTCCTTGTTTGGGAAATAGGTTTCTCCTGATTCTGAAGTGGAAGAAGTAAGATAAGAAGGGCAGTGTATCTTGCTTAAATGAAAGAACAAACAGTAGTAACCAAGCATTGCAATACTACAAAGCAGAAAAAATAATTGCCATTCTTAAAATTATACCTTTTGAAGATTGGGGACATTAAAACATTTGCCTGTCTTGGGCACCACTTGTATCAGATGTGTTTGCAGCACTGCTGCTGTTGAAAGGTTTTTATGTTTGGATGTTTGCAGCACACCCAGGTCTGAACTAGGAAGTGCTGCTGGGTGATGTGTCCCACACCATCAGGGAAACACTGCCGTGGTGCATCCTCAGTGATCCCGTACCTGTGACCAAATCCCAGCAAAATGGTGCTATTAGCAGCAAATTACTATTGATTATGACCTTTGTTTTCACACATTTTTAATTGAAGTTCCTGCAATCATCCAGGATACCTTTTTCATCTGAAATAAGAAATCCCCAGGTGTGGGCTGTGAATGTGTTTTCCCTGTATCCAAACCCGCCAAGCTCCCTGCAGACTTTAGCTCCAAGCATACCTAATTCCTTCACTAAGTCCTGGCACTTTTACCACTTATAAGGGTGAAACAATTCACTCTTAAATCTCATCCATGCAGCTTAGATAGCAAAAGGTGGATATTCAAATTGACAGCCACAGTCTGGAATATGAAGCTGTGTTTTACAAACAAACGGCATGGGTACAAAACTATTCAAGCAGGTCTTTTCCAACAATCCAAGCAGCCATCACTGTGAAATAAGAGCATGAATTCCTGCAGACAAGTGGCTCAGGCATGTTTTGAACACCAGAGTGTCCTATCTAAACCGTGTCTGCTGTGAACACAAAACTGAGCTGTGATACCTCCTAACACTAATTGTAAATGGAGCAATTACAGAGCCAGGGAAGTCATTATGATGGCTCTTTGTCTAAGTCATCTGGCAGCCTGTAAAACATGGTGTTTATGATGGTATTAGATGGCTCTAAGAGCTGTATATCGTGCCTGTCACTCTGGAGAGGGACCTGCTGACTTTTCATATGCCAGCTTGTAAACAGAGGTATGCAGACAACTTGGCTACAAAATCTCCTTTTTATATTTAATGAAACCGATTTGAACTTTGTTCAGTGAGCCTGAAAAGAGTAGTTAAAGAATTCTTTTGAGGACACACGGAAGTAAAAGAAAACCTTTGCTCAATGCATAATTGGTCCAAGGACAGAATTTTTTTAAGCAAATATTCTTGAAAAGGTCATTCTGTATTTATATGCAAACCGCCATTTGGTGCTTTGACCCCAAAAATCCCTGCTGAACAGAAATAGCCCTCCAAGTTTGCATCTAGTGAGAAGAGGCAATGCAGAAAGCCAAAGATGTGCAGTCCCTGGCATATCACCATTGGTGGTTGTTCTCAGCCCCTTGGGAACATTCTGGCCTTTTGGCTCTGAGGTAAATTAGTGCATGGGCCACAGCCTGGCTGCTCCGTACACCCAGCCCTTGCCTGTTACTCTCTGGCACAAAGAAAGGTGTGCTTTACCTTTGCCCTCTGCAAGTGTGCTGCTGGTCTTCTCCCTGTTCTTGCCCATTTGGCTACTAGGATCATGGCAGGATTCAGATCCAAGAGAGCCAGCACTTACTATGCAGCAGAAGTTTTTTAGGAAATGTAGTAAGTGTCCTCGTTCCTGCATTTCATGCAGAGGTGCTTGAGGATACGTATAAATATCTGCAAGGAGTGTTTATGGGATGCATAAAGCTCTGTCCCTGGCTTTCATACTCACTCTTTCTTAGTCCCTCTAGAATTAAGAGGTATACATAATAAATGATTCATTATGAGAGATTCTCTCTTGAGATTTTAAAAATCTTCTCAAAGCATAGACTATGTCAATCATATGGGAAGTCTCAAATGGAATTATTTCTCATAATCAACCACTCTTAAGTTTGTATCTCATTTTTACTGTGTCGTTTTAAAAGGAGATCTGATTCTCTGTGCCGGTTTTGCAAATTGAAAGAAAGAAATAATGTATTTTTAAATCCATATCAGGAATCAGAGACATCGGCTGAACAGCCTCTGGAGGCTTGGGATTTCCAATAAACTTTCATCAGCAGAAAATCAATCACTTCAGGGAAAGATATATGTATCCCAGTGGTTGCATGCAAACACAAGAGTGGTACCATGTTAAATTAGATGCCTTATCAAGTGGCACGGTAAAAATGGTGCTAATCTACATAATCCATTGCAACAATAGATGTGACACAGCAAAGTGCACTGTTAACTTTAATAAATAATATTTTTGAATGTGCAACATATTCCCAGATCACCTCTGAGAAAAAGTAAGTAAAAAGAAAAAAAATCAAACTTTTAAGGCTAATAATGGAAAAGATTCCCAGTAATTATCAAGGATCATAGAATATGAATTGAGAGTTTTAATTGCTAATTTCTAATATGTATGTGGGGACCCTATTGTTGAAAAATTAATGAAAGGTAGATAAAAAGGATTTTCTAAAACAACATGGTGGGACTAAGTATGCAGCCTGGAGTCCCTGCAGAATGAAAACATTTTTCTTCTGCAAAACTCAGATATCCTTATGGGCTAATATATATTTCTGTTCAACCTAAAACCTTTGTCATGATTGAAAAGACTGCTACTGATTTGGCAGGATTTTGAACCAAATGTGTTGAAGACTTTATTCTTATGTAAAACTTTACTTATTCTATGAATGTTTAAAGAGCACTGTTTACAGCCAGGTCCCACATACATCAAGGCCTCCATTCACAAAAACAATGAAGGCACTAGCAATTTTTCTACCTTTATGTCTTCCTGGTGCCAAAACTCATAAAATGGTACACTTTTTTTTTTTTTAAATAATCCATAGGAGTTCATTTTCTCTTTGTGCCCACTCTCCCTGTGGTAAAGCAATGCTGAAATGTTACTGCTCGTGTTGTCAAAAAATAAAATACAAAATAAA
>WAAE01007208.1:0-13166 GCA_013400495.1 Nicator chloris | reverse complement strand
CAGTATTGTCATTATGTTAATTCTTATATTATTAATTTCTACAGGTTAACTCACGTGATAGCAATGCCTTTTTATTCTGCAAGCCTGATTGAAACTGTACAGGTAAGTTACATATATTTGGAACATTTAAAAAGATACTGTTACGCTTTATAGATTAGATTATGTGGAGAAATTAATCTTTGAATTCAGGTTTATGTTGCAGTAATTGCATTTGTTTTGCTTGAGGCTATGTGACTTAGCTGAAACGGGTTTTTACTATGAAGGGTATATTAGTGTACTATCCAAACTCTAAATCTAGAATTAGAAAGGACATTTAATGTAGATAGTTGGAATACATTGCATATGAAATAGGGACGTGTTATATCTATGTGTTCTAGCAGACAAAACATAAAGAAGTATAAAGTTTCTTTGCTAGAAAGCAACTTAATAGGAAAACAATAAAAAAAAAACAACAGAAAAACATCTCTCTCAACCTTTTAGGTAGGTGATCATCTCTGTAATGAATTGATTATGAAAATTCCAGTGAGATCTGAGGATTTTAAGATTAGTAACTTCATCTGTGTACAAGTATTGTAGTGATCAAGTGTCTGTGTATATATGATTTATGTAATATGTTCTTGGGTTACTGGAAATATTATCATAAGCTTATTAGAAGCACAGAAGATGTAATGATAGCTTTTGTGAAGATTTTTATAGTGTATTAATTGGTTCAGGGGAGCAACTTGGTTTGCCAGGTTTGCATTACATTTGTGTGCTGCAAGAGGACAATGACCAGTGACAAACCAGAGAACATAAAGATTGTTGGATTTCCTACTAGCAGGTTTATATTGACTTTGATTGTCTTAATTCTGATAAACCATGCTGTTCAACAGTATCTGTTTGACACTTAGCCAAGTAAATACATTTCATCAAAGTAGCTGTAAATGGTGGAAATTTGTAGCTGCAGCATTTGTTCTTCTGTCATTAGTATCTCAAACCTCATGGTGGTGTGTTAGGCCAAAGCAAGAATGGTTTTGAAGGGTAGTGAGTGTAGTGATGTGGGACAGAAGAGGAGTCAGTAGGGGTTATGCTGCTTAACTTGTACTTAAAGTCTGCAACAACATTATGTTCTAAGTCATTTAAATTAGTTTCTCTCCCACACAGAAAAGACCATGAAGGCTCTGCAGGCTGTTAAGTATTTCCTTAAAATACTGAGGAATATTCTAGTGATTTATTCTGGCATGAGGTCAGGACACAGACCACAAGGACTCAGAGACTTGGGCGTCTAGAACACCGAAATCTTGAATTTTGGATCTAAACCACATGATAAAGCACTGGAGTATAACCATTAGTAGGGGAAATGTTTTTAGCTTAATCCTACATTCACAGGTGGAATGTAACAGACTAAATAATTATTACATGATTTTTGTTTGCAGTACATGAACAGAATAATTATTTCTTCACTAAGAGACAGCATGAGTGAAGAATACTGCTTCAGATGCATATAATGCCCTGAAAACATTCAAAAATGTACCATTTAAATTAATGTCAAAAATGACTGTTCAACACCAGTTATATGAGTCTTTACTATGTAGATTCAAGTTCAAAGGTTATAGTCATAGTCTTTAAAGTAAAGGAATTTTGAATTAAATAAGTACTTCCTGGTGTTTTGCTCCAGATGTAGACATTTTAAGTTTGTGAGTGTTTTGCGTTCTGATACTTTCAGCAATATGCTAAAAGTTGAATTTCTTTGGTAGAAACACAGATGACTGTAGTATACATTAAAAAATGTTCACTTCCTTAAGATGGGTTCATTCTTTAAAAAGAAGCTCAATTGAATGCTGTGAAGAGTTTTATAACAGGGGACTTTTATTTGTGCAGCTGTGTAGACACAATAACATGCAAGTGTTCCGCTCTTTTTTTAAAACTTCAGCAGTGACGAAGTGTCAGAGTGGATGTCAGGATGATTTTGAAGTGCTCAGCACGAGTTGTAACTCCTTCTTTGTGCTTGTAGAGTGAAATCATTCGAGACAATCCTGGCATCCTGGACTGTGTGAAAGAAGGAATTGGCAGAGTTGTAGGCTTGGGAGTACCCCATAGCAAGCGTCTCCTTCCTCTGATAGTCCTGACTTTTCCCACTGCTCTACACGGAGTTCTTCACTACGTCATCAGTTCCATCATCCAGAAGCTTGTCCTGTTTGTTTTGAAGAGGGATAATTCCCACAACCTTCCAACTGAGAGCTCTACTTCTGTGCAGAACATGCTGGATGCATATTTTCCGGAACTTATTGCTAGCTTTGCTGCTAGCCTTTGTGCTGATGTCATGCTTTATCCACTGGAAACAGTTTTGCACCGCCTTCATATTCAAGGGACACGCACAATAATTGACAACACAGACCTTGGCTATGAAGTGCTTCCAATCAATACTCAGTATGAGGGAATGAAAGACTGCATAAACACTATAAAACGGGAAGAAGGAATGCAAGGTTTTTATAAAGGATTTGGAGCTGTTATAGTACAGTATACCTTGCATGTGGCAGTTTTACAGCTTACCAAAATTATTTACTCAACACTGCTTCAAAATATTTCTTAATCTGTCCAGGTCTGGATCTAGCATGCTGGACACGATTGACTTGATAACCTAGTTATTGTTTAAATGGCTTAGAAAATGAACATTGGGGAATTCACTCTCTGGATTCTCCTTACACTGTAGAACAACTTGTTTTAAAAATGGGGATATAGTTTCTGAAGTGTAATTAAAAAAGGACTGTTTAAAAGTTAGACACAAATTGAATATGTCATATGCAGTCATACCAAGGGGATCAGATTTCAAATGTGATTGCATTGAGGATTTACTTTTCCTTTTACCAGTTCTCTGACATAAGGAATGGATATGAATTGTTAGTATCTGCTTTATAAGCATCACGTCTGATATTTAATATGGACTGTCAGCCAGTGGGAAGGAATTTATTTTCTTAAGTTGTAAGCACTTGTAAGTAGGGGCCTGATGTCTTTACTGGTCTTCTAAAAATGTTTCCAACTTCACTGTTAATGGAATTGTGAGTAAAATAGAAACCGTTAAAGTGACTTAAATAGACTTAAATGTTACTCTTTACAGGTACATAAAAGACTAATTTTGCTGCAGTAATGGGCAAAATGACAAATGGGAATCTCTTGCTTTGGGTGAAAAATGGGTGTGGGGCAAAGTTGCACAGAATGCAAATTTGGGTGTCTTGCTGTTTGTTTGCAAGGCTTACAATAACTTAAGTGTGTGAATAAAGCAAAATAGAAACTGATGTGTACGCGTGTAAGTGCCATTTTTAGTTGACTTTCCACTGATAACATCAGGGTTTAGTTTAGTGCTCCATGTGAGAGTGTAATAATCATACAAATCTGTGTAGTAGTAGTAGTAGTGGTGTTCAAAGTTTACAGAAGTCCTAAAAAACAATTGGCTGTTCCCCTTTTGTTAAATTGGAGGGGTGTGTATAAAATTGTCTCTGTAACCGTTTAGCACTGATGTATGTAATTTAAAATCTCTGCTAGTTTAAATATTTTGTGGAGCAGAGCTAAGTCTGTTTATGTGCAAAGGAACCACAGAAATATATAATTTTTGCACTCTCCCCCTTCAGACTCAGCCTGGAAATTATTTTTAATCATTCTAAATAGCCTAATCCTTGGTTTCGTCAGTAAATATGGGGGGTGGGGAGATGGTTTTTGCAAACAAAACAAGGATGTGAAAAGTCACTTTTAAATTATGAGAGGCTGCTGTTTTTTCAGATTCATGTGGCAAGTCTGTTTTTGTGAATGCTATAAACTGATCTGCATTTTAATCATTAATCATTGTGTGGTTACCATTTACGGAAAGTAGTCACGGTAAAATAATGCAGGATGTTGCTCTTTGTAAGTTCTGGTTTCAGATCAGGTCTACTTTATTATTAATCTAACTTTCATGTATTTTAAATGCCTAAGTGTTGAAGTGGGAAGTATGGTGAACTTGGAAACTGGTTTCTTTTGAAATACTGTTGATTGCAACTTTAGTGTATAGTGTATGAAATAAAATGAGAATTCACTGTAAGTATTATAAAATAATTCACCAAAGAGGCTTGTAAAGGAATCCTGTTTTGTGTGTTATGTTTTACTGTATAGATTCCAGAGTGGCGTTTTCAGGTTCCACAACTTTCCTAAGTGCAAAAACATGATGAATTAAACTACATGCAAGAGCTTAGGTGTACTAAATTCTTAGTTAGAAATATTCAGAGATGAAAATGCTAACTGTGTTAGAAATACTCAGTTCTTGGGTTGGTTTCTTTTAAAATTTCTATGAGTATCAAGATGGCTGTGCCAGAGAGTCGTCCAGACTGGAAAGGACCTCAGCAGGTCATGCAGTCCAAATTCCTGCTCTAAGCAAAGACAGCAGTGACTTTTACGTGCCCTTGTCCAGTCAAGTTTTTAATATATGAAACTGGCCTTTCCTAAGGTGTTAAATTCAGCTGTAGATACAACAATAGTATCACAATTGCCCCAAAGCAATAACTGAGTGCATCTTGCAGTCCGACACTTCCAGATGTATCCGTAAAACTGGCCAATCCTGTTTTTCTAGGAATAGAATTTTAGGGCATTTTGCCTTGTGAAATGAAGGACTTACCTTTATATATTCTCCAAGAGGGAAGATGAGTTCTCAAGAGTGGCGCTGGAGACTGCTATAATACTTCATTGTGTTGAAGGCTTGCTCTCGTTGCTGGCAGTTTTACAGTTGTAGTCTAGGTTCTCAGATCTGTAACGTTAAGCAGGGTGAGAAAGAATGCTGTCAGTGTAGAGCAGCTGTTCTGAGGTGGAAAAAAATCTTTTGCTTTGGGCTATTCTTTTTTGGTCCTCTTCCCAGCAGTTAGAACAAACACGTTTCGATTTTTCATGTATAATTTTATCTTCCAAAACACTTAATCCATTTTGTCCAGAGTTGCGGGGGTTTTCCCCATGCAAAAATGTAAATGAGTATGGACTGAAAAAAGTCATTTTAACCTTTTAAATCATAAGTGTTTCTGGTTTTCATTTGGATTTTAAATCTGAAGTACTCAAGTTTTAGCTCACACGAATTATGAGTAGATGGCTTCAAGAAGAGATACCACTGAGACTACAAAATTGGCTCTAGAAAGTAGGTTGTGGTGGAATATGAAGAATTCTTATGCACTCTTGTCCTGATACAAACAATATTTTGTACCTTTTGTTTCTTGCTACATTTTTATCTTAAGAGATTTCAAGGAGGTCAGTGTTCTTGAAGAAAGATTCTAATGTTTCCCCCAGTGAATAGTTACTTGGCTTTTTGTGTGTCTCTTACACGGAAAGCCTTTATGTGCAGTAACTGACAACAGACCAGGCAGGAAACTTTGTACTATGAGGCAAATACCTGTGTTCTTTCATGGACAGCATACAGATCACACTTGGCTTTTAGTTGTGTTAAAATGGAGCTTTTAGGTGCAGGGTTCATGCCAATACTTAATTCTCCAGGATTGTTCTAGCTGTGTTCATTCTTTTTAGCAGATCTACTTTGAGGCATACATGAGTTGATCTGCGTCTGGGTACTGTATGTAATAATGTGAAATGTCCAGTTTTACAGATTTATGCAGAATTTGTAAGACTCAAAATTACATGGGGTTTTTGGCTCTTCTGAATTTAGCAGCAAGTTCAAAGCAAATATATGGAAGGTATTAATCTCACATGGTCATTCAGCTGGATCCATGCCTGCAGCTACAAACAAGGATTAGAATCATAGAATATCCTGAATTGAAAGAGACCCACAAGGATCATCAAAGTTCGGCACCTGGCCCTGCACATGGCACCCCAAGAATCCCACTAAGTGCCTCAGAGCATTGTCCAAACACTTCTTGAACCCAGGTGTTGAGACCATTTGCCTGGAGATCCTGGGACTCCAGTCCAGTTCCAGTGCCCAAACACCCTTGGGGGCAAGAACCTTTTCCTAATACTCAACCTGAAACTCCCCCAACACAACTTCAGGCCATTCCTTTGTGTCCTGTCACTGGTAACCAGACACAAGGTTAAGTGTCTGCCCCCTTCCTCCAAACTTCTTCACGAAGAACTTCACAGACTCCAATGGGGTTTCTCCTCAGTCTCTTCTCCAGGCTGAACAGACCAAGTGACCCCAGATGCTCCTCATAAGGCTTGTCCTTCAGATCCTTCATCATCTTTATGGCCTTCCTTTGGCCTTCCCAAAACTGCCCCCAAGATTCGAGGTGAGGCTGCCCCAGCCCAGAGCAGGACAATCCCCTCCCTTGCCTGGTTGGTGATGCTGGGCCTAATGCCTCCAGGAAAGGGTAGGGCCTCTTGGCTGCCAGGCCACTGCTGGCTCAAGTTCAATGTGCCATTGACCAGAACCCACAGGTCCCTTTCTTTCCATGGTGCTGCTCTCCAGCCTCTCATTCCCCAATCTCTCCAGACATCCAGGGTTGCCCATCCCAGGTGCAGAGGCCGGCATTTTCCCTTGTTGAATTCTACATAGTTGATGATTGCCCACCTCTTTGATTCATCGACGTCTCTCTGCAGGGCCTCCCTGCCTTTGAGGGAGTTAACAGCTCCTCCCAGTTTAGTGTCACTAGCAAAGTTCTTTAGTGTGCTTTGCAGTCCTGTGTCCAGATTATGTATGAAGATGTTGAGGAGCAAAGGGCCGATGATGGAGCCCTGTTGACACGATCCCTCTGCTTCCTCACCTGGTGAGGCACTCAGCTCGTTACCTCAGCAATGGCCCAAGGGGTGTGCCTGATAGGGGCAACCCCCAAAGTCCTAGAGAGTTCGGTGGGGCATGCAGACCAGAGAGGCTGCTGACTGGTCTCCAGGGGCAAGGCATCAGAGGTTGAGATGTGAAGCTGCGTCTATGGTGCGAGGCAAGGAATGAAGGAGGCGATTCCGTCTGCTAAATCCCAAGGAAGGAGTTTATTCTCCTCATCTAAGGAAGGGTGAGCAGATATAGACTCCAGGGGGACCCAAGCTAAGACTTAGTCCGGGACAAGTCCGCAGACTCCAGACTGTGCACAGGTTTTTAAAGGGAGGTGGAGAAAGGGGTGTACAACAGCCACAAACCAATCAGAGGGTTACAGAGGAGGAGTCTAGGGTACAAGTGACATAGCATAAACCAATAAGGAAACAACAAAGGAGTGACTAATTCCAACAATCCAATCAACGATCGAGCAGCACAGAACTTTCTAGAGGGGTTGGGTTCTAAACAGATTGACACACAAGGAGGAGGGGTCGGCAGAACTTTCTGGACTTGAGGGCAGGGACTTGACAGGGTAAAGGGAAGGGCTACACCTTGAAGGGCAGTTATGGGAGGAGTGAAACAGAACATACCAAATACAAAGAGGGGTTTGGAATGAACCACTAACATAAAACTCAGCACAAAAACCATTGGATTAAAATAAATTTATGCACCACCACACCCTGTGGAATCCCACTAGTGACAGATCACCAGTATGATGTCACCCCAGTTACTGTAACCGTTTGTGCCCGACCTATGAGGCAGTTGGTCACCCATCACATAATGTGTTTATCCAGCTGTGAGCTGGGTATTTTGTCCAGAAGGATCTTGTGAGTGACAGTATCAAAAGCTTTACTGAAGTCCAAAAAAATTATATCAACTGGTTTCCGTTGATCACCCAGGTGGGTTACCTTGTCATAAAAGGAGATCACATTTGACAAAACAGGACTTTCCACTTATGAAACCATGCTGGCTATGTCAGATGACTGTGTTGGCCTTCAGGTGTCCAGAATATTCCTAAAGCTCTTGGGTGATAACTTCCTGGTACCAAGACATCACAGGTAGTAAAGGGGCTGAGCAGGAAAGATGCCCTCCTTGATTTGTTGTTCATTAACAGAGGAGGTTTGATGGCTGAATAAGTGACTGGTGGCCATCTTGGCCACAGTGACCACAAAGTGATTGAGTTTAAAATCTGATGACAGGAGGAAAAGTGACTCAACTGTCGACATGAGGAGAGCAGACTGCAGGGGCTGGTAATGAGATCTCGGGGAAAGCGTTGCAGAGGGTGCCGGAGTTCATCGGTGCTGGTCAGTTTTTGAGCACCACCTCCTAAATGCAAAAGAAATTCCAAAATGTTGGAAGTCAAGCAAGTAAGGCAGAAGGCTACCTTGGCTGAGCAGGGATTTTTTGAAGCTAAAGCAAGAAAAAGAACATATACAGCCAGTGGAACAAGGTTGGGTGACATGGAAGAAAAATAGAGATGCTGCCGTGAGGGAGAAAAATTCATGCAGCCAACACTTGACTGGAGTTGACTCTGGCCACAACTGTGGGGGACAGTGAAAAGAGTTTACTGAAATCATTAATGGTAAAAGGCAACATTGCAGAGATAACATTGGCCTATTGCAGGATTAGAATGGTCACCTCCTGAACAGGGACAGAGACAAGGCAGAGATGTTTAATGCTTTCCTGGCGTCTTTCTCCAACACTGCTGATGAACTAAAGGGAGTGCAAGTGCTCTGAGCTGGAGGACCATGACTGTGAGAGCGACAAACTCCCGGCTGACCCTGAGCCTGTGCAGCTTCTGTTGCTGCAGCTGCATCCCTACAAATCTATGGGGCATGATGGGATTCATCTGAGAATACTCAGAGAGCTGATGATGTCATCATGAGCCTCTCTCAAGGATTTTTGAACATTCTTGGGAATCCATAGAAGTCTCAGTTGATTGGAAGCTGGTGAACATTGTCCCAGTTTTCAAGAAGGGCAAGAAGGATGACCCTGGAAACTATAGGCCTGTCAGCCTCCCTTCCGCACCTAGTGCATATATGGGCAAGTTTATTTTGGGAGTTACAGAAAACCACCTGAAGAACCTAATCAACGTACATGATGTAAATAAGGCCTGTCTCTCCATTAAATCACAACTTCTGCTGAGCTCTAAGATTTTTGTTGATATAATTCAGGGCTAGCAGTGGTCACACTCAAACTATTTACATTTTCAGTGACAACCAAGGAGAAGGAGTCACACACTATATTTTTTTACTAAATGGTTGTTGCTGTGAGATTTGAGAGCAGCATGTAATGGCAGCATTCCCTCACTTGAATGGGAAGAGAGGTGGTAAGAAAATGTGAATAAACTGTTAAATTTTGCTTCAAAATATGTAAAACATATCTCCAACAAGGGCAGAAGAAGGGAAGATCTTAAAAATTGAATGATATGTGTTCTTCAAAAGCAATTCTGAATTTAAGAACTTAAATTTCAGAATTTTTTTTATAGAAGAAAGATTATTTGTTCTTTACCTTCTGCAATCCAGCCTCCTCACAGACAGCCTGGCAAATTGCAAACACAATTTTGGGGCAGAAAAGGAGCAATATTGCAAATGGAATCTTGAGACTGTCCATAAACACAGAGAAACAAAAGTCAGTGATTAATGTTCTCAATTGAAAAAGCTTAATAAAATGTAGAAGTGTCCAGATGTTTATATGTAGTATCTATGTCCAAATGTATTAATGTGTGTATTTATGTCATATTTATGTCAGGTTTCATTTGGAAGTCTATTTCAGCCTTTATGTTTCAAATGGTGTTTTTAAAGATAAGTTATAACCAATGAATGTTTTAACCCTGATATACCTTATATTTTTCTCCTGATACTTCGAAACTCACTCAACTAAAAAGCCAGCTATTCTTTCAGCTTTTTCAATAGGAAAAAGAAGTCTTCTACATCTTCCATTCAAATTGAGCCACCCTTTCAATAAGTGCAAATACCATCATACAGTGGTCTAATATGGCAGTTAGAGGGCTTTTTTGTTTATTCAAACTGCTAATGTGTTGGCTGCAGTGTACATATTGCCTGTGGCAGCTTGATCTGGGTAAAATACTGTATCACTCTTCTCTTATTTCCAAAACATAGGAGCAGAATGTGAGTCCTGATCACCAAAGTAATAAAACCAGAAGGGATGTTTTAGCTTTTACCTGAAATTCTGAGTCTTGCTCTTATTTCACAGTGCTTTGCTTAGCACTAAGGCAAGTCCAGAACAAAGGGCCTTTTTGTATGACACTTGACTCTGTTCTGCTGAGGTGCTTCATGTCTTTGCCCAAACCGAATTTTTAAAAGCAACAGATTGTAAACTGGTGTTCCTGATTCTTGGTTTCAGGATGTCTTCAGAAAAGAAAAACAGTAGGGTTTGCTTTTACTGCAGCAGTGAATGTAACTTAGTGATGTTTCTGGTACCTGAAATGGGATCCTGAATTTATGTATGTAATACTGCAGCCTCTGAGTATTATTTGTAGGATGAATGACCAATATGCACAGATGCCTTGATTCTTATCTCCAAGCTGATACCAGCTCAGTTCAGTACCACTCAAAGTGATGTGACACCTTTGATGTCCACGCAGCCCCCTGACGTGTTTATGGTCTCTGTAGGTAGTGGTATCAGTCTAAACCTGTTGCAAAATACAAGCATAGGCAGGATTGTCAGACACTCTTCCCCAGGACTAGCTTTGTGTATGCAAAATGCTACATTAAAAAAAAAAAAAAAGGCATGGAAAAGAGGATTCTTGAAACCAAGTATGTGCTTACCATTGAGAGCACCCTGACAAGGAGATACGTGTCACTTCAACAGCTACTCAAGAACAGTGAGGGGAAGGAGACTTGTCATGTAGCTACTTGTGTTTCAGGAGCTTAAAAATGCCTACAGTACATTTTTGAAAGATGCAGACTTTTTTATTTCCAATATAATCTAAACCCCAAAAAACCCTGACAAAAACTTTGCTGTGAAACAGGTAACTGCATAACCATTTTGACATGCTTTGAAATGAACTAAATTGTATCCATATCAGCTAATACCTTTTTCTTTTTAATAAAAAGCAGCTACTTTATAAAGCCTACTTTTATCAAAGGAATTAATGTCTCATGTTCTGTTAAGCAGTTAATTTGTATTGACTTCCCAACATAATGGGTTTAGAAACTCATTTGTAAATTTTTTCCTCTAATACACTTGTGTCTGATAAGTGGTCTCTACTAATGGAGTTTCCTTATAATGTAACACCAGTTGATCTTCATAAAAACTGCTGTTGAGAAATGGTTCCAATTACTCTACAAAAGGGCAGATATTTGTGTATTTAAATACAGTTTCAACATACGAGGAAAGGCCAGAACTGGGATTGTTCAGCCTGGAACAGAGGCTTTGGAGTGACCTAGCTATGGCCTTCCATTACCTGAAGGGAGCTCACAAGAAAGATAAAGAGGGACTATTTACAAGGGCATGGGGTGACAGGACAAGGGGAAATGGCTTCAGACTGAAGGGGAGTAAGTTTAGAAAAGATATGAGGAAAAAAATCTTTACTATTAGAGTAGTGAAGCCCTGCACAAGTTGCCCAGAGAAGCTGTGTGTTGCCATGC
Organism: Nicator chloris; assembly: GCA_013400495.1. Taxonomy (NCBI): domain Eukaryota; kingdom Metazoa; phylum Chordata; class Aves; order Passeriformes; family Pycnonotidae; genus Nicator; species Nicator chloris. Next base: position 1,805 of record WAAE01007208.1, on the reverse strand, counting down.
TTTTTCAGCCTTCTGATGTTTACCTTTGAGAAATTCTTTTCTCACGCATTTTCTGTAAACTGTGGATTGTTTACATTCTTTCATAGGGGTGGACTTCTCTTGATGGACACCTGTCTTGACCAGTGTGGTTGGAGAGGTGTTNCTGTCTTGACCAGTGTGGTTGGAGAGGTGTTGACCTTGTTTACCAATCACACTGGTCTGCTTGCTATGCTATAAATATGAAGTCAGTGATGTAATAAACTCTTGCTTGAACCATGTCAGAGTCCGTGTTGTGCAACTAGTGTGTCAATGCGACAAATGGTGACCCCGAACGTGTGAAAGGACAGCTGTGGACACAGGAGCTGACTCAGTGCCAGAAAGATGTCTCTCAGCGATGCAGAATCGGAACTTGAGCTTTCTTCAGAAGATAGACTGGTGATTGAACTGCTCCAGTCCCTTGCCGTGTGTCGCCATGTCACACTACCCAGGAATCACGTGAGACTGTTGTATTTCTGGGGGAGAAATCATGGGATTTTCTATAGTGCCGAGAAAGCACTTTCCGTAATGCAGTGGGAAGCTGTCAGTCGAAATCTCCTTGAATCTGTTCGTAAGGGGAACAGGACTGCGGCTCCCCTTCTCGCCTCTTGGAGCTAATTCTATTTGCTCCTACTAAGCACCACTGAGGATTCTGACTCTGGGTTCCTGACTGAGGGCAGGGGGGAGTCTTTTGCAGACTCGGACACATCTGAGGCGGGGTCCGACAGTGCAGGGGCGTGCGCGGTCAGCGCTTCCCCCCCCGCCCAGCCTGGTGTCCTGCGGGTCTCTCCCTGTGGGACCGGGCCGGGGCTCGGGGTCTCTTTCCCCGTGCCGGTGGATGTGGGTGGCTGGGGCGGCATGGCCGCTGCGCTGCCAGGGGAAGGGTTGGTTCCAGCTCCCCCACAAGCATTCGGGGGCCCCCCCACTTCTGGGGTGGGGTCGGAGGCAGTCTCGGCACCTGCGCCAGCGGTGGGCAGTGTTTCTGCTGCTGGGTCCCTCCCGCCGCCCCCCAGAGTGACACGGGGGGCGGGTGGTGCTGTGTCATCGCTGCCACCCCTTCCCTCCATCCCGGCACCGGGAGCCAGGGCGCGGACGGGCAGCGCCGTCTCCCTGCCACGGTTGCAAACCCCACGTGGGCCATGTCATGGCGAATCGCCCGGCTCCTCGCTGGAGCCGGATCCGGCCAGTGCCTCTGCACAGCCGCTGATTCCAGCCGGCGGTGTTCACCAGCAGCTGCCTGTGCGGGCTGCTGTGGGCGTGCCCACTCCAGGAGCTGCGGACCCGGCCCCGCAGACTCCGCCCCCCGGTGCTGGCGGAGCAGCTGTTCCAGTGACCCCTGCCGTGTTCGCTGGGGGACAGGAGGGTGGAACGCCCGCTCCGAGGAAGAAACCTCGCAGGAGAAAGAAGAAATCCCACGATGCTGATCCTCCTGGCTCTCCAGGTCCTAGAGAGTCTGTGTTGTGTGGTGCTGGGGCTGAAGGTCCTAGCGAGACGTTGGTGCCTGTTTCTGAAACGCTTCCAGAGCCGGACAGACAGCATGATGACGGCCTCTTGAGATGCGATGAGGCTTCCCCTGACTTAAAGGAGCCTCGTGCTTCTGATGTCATATCAGGAGCTGTGGCCGACTTCAGAGATGAGGTGGCCGACTCTGGTCCCAGTCTTTCTGAGGCCATGCAGATTGTCCGTGTTATGAATGTGGATTTGCTGGTGCCATCTGATATCTGGCAACTGGCTCGAGTGTTATTTCAGCCAGCTCAGTTGTGGGCCTTTCAACAGACTTTGAGGCAATT
>WAAE01007206.1:59426-82981 GCA_013400495.1 Nicator chloris | reverse complement strand
CCCTGGGGACACCGGGACAGACAGGAACGCCCTGGGGACACCGGGACAGACAGGAACGCCCTGGGAACGGCTCTCTCGGCCCCCAGGGCAGGAACTCCAGAGGGGGAGCAGGAGGGGCAGGCACAGGAGGGCAGAGCACGGCCCAGGACAGTCGGAGGCATTCCCTGCCTCTCCCCCTGTAGGTGGCTGTGATTTGTATTTCTGAGAGTCGGAAACCATCTGCAGTGAGTGAGGAACGAGCTCTGGGGAACTGCCGGGGTGCCACGGGCTGCAGCAGGTGTGAGGGCATGGAGAGCCTGGCAGGGAGGGGGGGGAGGGGATGGAGGGCATGGCAGGGGGGGGGGGGAGGGGAGGGAGGGCCGGGCAGGGGGGGGGGGGAGGGGAGGGAGGGCCGGGCAGGGGGGGGGGGGAGGGGAGGGAGGGCCGGGCAGGGGGGGGGGGGAGGGGAGGGAGGGCCGGGCAGGGGGGGGGGGGAGGGGAGGGAGGGCCGGGCAGGGGGGGGGGGGAGGGGAGGGAGGGCCGGGCAGGGGGGGGGGGGAGGGGAGGGAGGGCCGGGCAGGGGGGGGGGGGAGGGGAGGGAGGGCCGGGCAGGGGGGGGGGGGAGGGGAGGGAGGGCCGGGCAGGGGGGGGGGGGAGGGGAGGGAGAGCCGGGCAGGGAGGGTGGGGAGCGGATGGAGAGCCTGGCAGGGAGGGTGGGGAACGTGGCAGAGAGGCTGGGGAACATGGCAGGGAGGATAGAGAGACGATGCAGAACATGGCAGGGAGGATGGAGAACTCTGCAGGGAGGATGGAGAGCTTGGCAGGGAGGGTGGAGAACGTGGCAGGGAGGATGGAGAGAGGATGCAGAACGTGGCAGGGAGGGTGGAGAGCATGGCAGGGACAATGGAGAACTCTGCAGGGAGGGTGGGGAGCATGGCAGGGAGGATGGAGAGCATGGCAGTGATCCCTGCTGGAGGAGGAAAATTCAGCCCCAAGGCTGTCCTGCAGGGCTGGAGATCAGGGCAGGACTGACCTGCTCTGCAGAACCCAGCCAGGACAATCCGTTTGCTCCTTTGGGACCAAACTTTGACCTCCCCAGGCCCAGCCCAGGGCAGAGCTGAAGGACACCTGCAGCTCCCCTGCCCCAGAGCCAGGGGTGTTTAGAGGCACCAAAAACCAGCAGCCCACATCTGACACAGAAAACCCCACAGAAAGTTCCCTCTCCGATGGCAATTCCATTTTTCCACAACGAGAACAATTCATGCTGGTGGGAACAAATGGCATCCAAACGCTGGGGTCTGGGAGCCCTGGGTGTGTGAAGGTCGGGAACACGGGCACACGGGGGATTTCTGCAGCAAACACTCACCCTGACTCTGCTCAGACTTTCCTCCAGGACAAACAGGAACCCCTTCACTCACCCCCCAAAAAACCACACGAGTGTTTTTAGCCCATTATTCCAGGTTTGTGGAATGTGGGGCATCATCAACAGCTGCCTTTTTTTTTTTTAATCTTTTTACAGACTATTATTAACAAAACCCCCAATCAACTCCTCAGACCACACCATTACAACACAAAGATAAAATCCGGGACGTTCACAGGAGGCGTTTCACCCCACGATCATCTCCGCGATCTCCCTCACACGTGTATAAAAATGTAAATACAAATGCAGAGCATCGGCGAGCTTGAAGGGACATCTGCTGACAGGGGGTGACATTACAGGCACCGAGCGGCTGCTCCGAGGGGCCACAGCCGGGAAAGGACGCGCAGACCGGGGGAATTCGGGATCCTGCCCCGCAGCAAACAGCAGGAGCTGACACTGGGAAAAGGGATCTGCAGCCCCCAGGGCTGAAATCAGAGCGAGCCCCTTGGGGGATTTGGGGGAAAAAAGGAAAGAATGGGATCTGCAACAGCACCGGGGAATTTGGGGAGCTCCCCACAGCGAATTATTGGGAGTGGATTCCGCACGAATTATTTGGAGTGGATTCCGCATGAGTTATTGGGTGTGGATTGCACAGGGAATTATTGGGAGTGGATTGCACAGGAATTATTGGGAGTGGATTGCACACGAATTATTGGGAGTGGATTCCACAGGGAATTATTGGGAGTGGATTCCACATGAATTATTGCGAGTGGATTCCACATGAATTATTGCGAGTGGATTCCACGGGAATTAATTATTGGGAGTGGATTGCACNGGGACGTTCACAGGAGGCGTTTCACCCCACGATCATCTCCGCGATCTCCCTCACACGTGTATAAAAATGTAAATACAAATGCAGAGCATCGGCGAGCTTGAAGGGACATCTGCTGACAGGGGGTGACATTACAGGCACCGAGCGGCTGCTCCGAGGGGCCACAGCCGGGAAAGGACGCGCAGACCGGGGGAATTCGGGATCCTGCCCCGCAGCAAACAGCAGGAGCTGACACTGGGAAAAGGGATCTGCAGCCCCCAGGGCTGAAATCAGAGCGAGCCCCTTGGGGGATTTGGGGGAAAAAAGGAAAGAATGGGATCTGCAACAGCACCGGGGAATTTGGGGAGCTCCCCACAGCGAATTATTGGGAGTGGATTGCACAGGAATTATTGGGAGTAGATTCCACGGGAATTATTGGAAGTGGATTCCACGGGAATTAATTATTGGGAGTGGATTCCGCACGAATTATTTGGAGTGGATTCCGCATGAGTTATTGGGTGTGGATTGCACAGGGAATTATTGGGAGTGGATTGCACAGGAATTATTGGGAGTGGATTCCACACGAATTATTGGGAGTGGATTCCACACGAATTATTGGGAGTGGATTCCACAGGGAATTATTGGGAGTGGATTGCACAGGAAATATTGGGAGTGGATTGCACAGGAATTATTGGGAGTAGATTCCAGACGAGGGGAAGGACAGGTCCTTTGTCATGGAGATTTCCCCCCCCACTCCTTTTCCCTTCTAAATACAAAGCTTTTGCTTCAAGCTGGTCCTTGTAATTAAACGAACTGATAAAAACCCTTCCTTAACGGGATCTGTACATATTAGAGTTCATTAAAATGTAATTCCCACAGAACGAGACGTTTTAATCTACCCATACTTGGAAAAAGAGGGAGGAAAATGAGACACATCCTCCCTGCCCTCCCCTCCCACCCCTGCGTGTATCCGCAGGCCTCGTGTGTTAATTACAACTTACTGCCTAAATGAGAAGATCAGACATTAGCAAGCAGTTAACCAGTTACCAACTCAATTACACTTCAGAGACTTGGGAGAAGCTGCATTCCCCGGCAAGGGGTCCGGTAGAAGTTGTTGTTTTCCCTGTTCTTCAGTCCACAGAGAAGTTGTTGAGAGGATTTGCATCACCTTAAAACACTCTTAGGGCCGGGAAGTCACACACAGCGATACCCCAAGAGCATTCCACAGGCAGTGACAGGGGGCTCCGCGATCCTCTGTATTCACACACCCCTAAAAGCCATTGTGGTAACCAGAGGAACCCAAGTTCCTCAGTAAACAGGTAGAACTCGCTGGGAATTTAGAAAAAAATTTGCCTCCCGCCATGTGTATTGAATCTTAGATGATGGAAATCAATAAATAAAGAAGCCCTCGAGTTTCCCCCTGAACTGCAGTGTAAATGCCTCTTAAGAGTCAACCAAGTGGTTTGAAGAGCTTGTTTCGCTCGTTCCATGCAAACATCAAGATTAACAGAGAGATTAATTATGTCCCATTTTTCTTCTGACAAAGGATCCAGGCAGATTCAGAATAACAAAAATAAACCCTGCGGATTAATATTCATAGCACAATGCTGAGCGCTACAAAAGCAGCTCATTTTTTATGCAGGAAGGGGGAGAAAACAAAGCGCCAGGAGTGCTCCAGAAGCATAAATCCATCCCGAGGGAGGGAGGCTGGCAGGATGCTCTCCCCAGCCTGCTGCAGGAGGGCTGGGGGCTCGGGAGGGCGCGCAGCCTGCCGTGCTCCCAGGGGATGGCACCCAGGGCACAGAGCCAGCCTGGGAATCTCACCTGGGTCACGGCAAAACTCTGCTCCCGTTGGAGCTTCCTGCTCCTCCTCACACAGCTGGAGGCTTCGGCTCAGGTTCTGCTCTGAGGTTGTGTCAGTTCCCAGCCGGGGCAGCGAATCCCACCGGGACCGCGGGGCAGGCAGAGGAGGTGTCACCGTCCCTGCCCTCCCCCTGCAGTGACAAACTCCATTTCAGACTCTGGATGGAGAGAATTTAGTGCTGCCCGAGGAGCAAAGCGGGCTCCCAGCGCACAGCCAGCTCCAGGAGAACTTTCTGGCTGTTTTTGAGCCCTCACTTGGCCCAAACGTGCACTCAGGCAGGAGCTGCGTGTGAAACACTCAGCTAAGACACATTGCCATGCTGGTGGCTGCTCTTCTGTGGCAGCACTGCCAGGCCTGGGAGTTCCTTGACAAGCCCGGGATGATTTCACTCAGCATTTCCAGCTCCCCATCTATTTATGAATTTTATCGAGGAAATTGTGAAGAGACATTTATTTAGACAAGCTTTTTGTTTCACCCTTCACTGGTAATCAGAAAAATCAGGGAGGAGTCAGCCCTTCAGTGACATCCTGACTTCTTTTTGGAGCACTCCAAGGTAACAGCCCATTTCATACACTGGATGCAACAGAGACAGCATTTAATACATATAATTATGCAGTTTGCAAATGTGACAGCTCTGATGTTGCTGCAATATAAGTCTAAGCCGTTAAATTAGAATTATAATGACAGTAATTACACTAATTAGCCTTTTTTTCCCCAGTTTGTTACCAGCAAAGTTTTGCATATTTACGTGGGTAACAGCTCCTTCTGCTTTCTCCCAAAATCCACCAGAACCAACTCACAGGGAAGTTCATTTATCCCAGCCCTGTACAGCACGAGCAACATCCCCAGGTGAGAACACAGGTGCCAAAAGGGCAAGGCTCAAAACCCCGGGGATGTTTCCCATCAATCATTTACATTGATTGATTTACATCAATCATTTACGTGTTCAGCCTGCACGGGGGATGCTCCCAAGCTTAGACAGGCACAGGGTGAAATATTCAGTGTCAGGCTGAGGCAGCAGCAGGGTTTGGGTGTCAGGGCTGCTCTGCAGGGCAGGTTTGCAGGTTTGGAGGCAGAGCTGTCCAGCTGAAGGCTCTCCAATGCCCCTGCCCTGCTGCCACCTGGAGAGCAGAAGGCCCTGATGGCTCTGCAGGCAGAGAGATCCCAGCTCCAGGCTGCAGCTCAGGAATCCTCAGCTGCTGCGCCCTGAGCACACCGAGAGCTCTGCACGGCCTCAAACCTTCCTGCTCCTCGCCTCTGCTGCTGGCTGCAGCCAGGGAATGTGTCACTGCAACTAAAGCAGTGCTGAAAGTGTCCCCAGGGTGTGCAGGACAGCGCCAGGGTCACCAGGACAGTGCCATGGTCACCAGGACAGTGCCAGGGTCACCAGGACAGTGCCAGGGTCACCAGGACAGTGCCAGGACAGTGCCAGGGTCACCAGGACAGAGCCAGGGTCACCAGGACAGCACCAGGGTCACCAGGACAGTGCCATGGTCACCAGGACAGTGCCAGGACCCCACCAGGGTCACCAGTCCTGCACCAGGACCCCACCAGGGTCACCAAGACAGCGCCAGGGTCACCAGGACAGCGCCAGGGTCACCAGTCCCAGCACCTGCACTGCTCTGGTGCTGCCCACACCAAAGCCAGACTGCAGAGCTCCCACTTACCCAGTGGGCTGGGGAGTTAATTTAACCCTGCGTGGTGAAGGTTTGGCTCTGCTCTGGTGGAACCTTTCACCCTCCCTGTGAAGAGCCTTCAGCTGGGGCAGGTGTGGCACCACAGCCCCCAGCTGGGTAACTGGGAATTCACTTTAATTCCCTAAGGCAGCAGCAGGTCCCCACACACTGCCCCAGGTACTGCCACCTCCCCTTTTCATGCAGCTCCCACGAGGGACTGACTCAATCTTAGCACAGGAATCTCCTCAGAAAGGGTCTGGAAATGAGAGAAAACACAGGAATGGCCTTGTTTTTGGTCTTCAAGTGAAGCAGCAAAGAAACCACGCTAAAAATTTCCACCTATTCCAGAAGGATCACAAATAAGACCAAAAAAAAGAAAAAAAGTTCGCACCAAATAATGTGCTTATCCTTGCAATTGTGGGGGAAAATTGGAAAAAGCCAGAAGCTGAGGGCTGGCTCATATTTTATACAACAGCCCTGATTATCCCGAGGCACTGCAGAGCCCGGAACATTCCTGTGCAGCCCGGGAATGTCACACAGGCCCCAGGAACAGCTGCTCTGGCTTTCTGATAACTCCATTACTCGAGTTCAGAGAGGCTTTATGGACTAGAAAGGCTCAGCTATGGTCATGAATGTTTGATGCCTGCACAGGCAGTGCATGGCTGTACCTTCGCTCCCCATTGGAACAGTGGCATTCCCACAGCCCGGGGTCAGTGCAGGCCACAGGGAGCAGCAGGAATGATGGAATTCCCTGACGTGATGGAATTCCCACCCTGCTGGGTTATTCCTTCAGCCACGGGGAGCAGCAGGACCTGAAGTGATGGAATGCCCACCCTGCTGGGTTATTCCTTCAGCCACGGGGAGCAGCAGGACCTGAAGTGATGGAATGCCCACCCTGCTGGGTTATTCCTTCAGCCACGGGGAGCAGCAGGACCTGAAGTGATGGAATGCCCACCCTGCTGGGTTATTCCTTCAGCCACGGGGAGCAGCAGGACCTGAAGTGATGGAATGCCCACCCTGCTGGGTTATTCCTTCAGCCACGGGGAGCAGCAGGACCTGAAGTGATGGAATGCCCACCCTGCTGGGTTATTCCTTCAGCCACGGGGAGCAGCAGGACCTGAAGTGATGGAATGCCCACCCTGCTGGGTTATTCCTTCAGCCACGGGGAGCAGCAGGACCTGAAGTGATGGAATGCCCACCCTGCTGGGTTATTCCTTCAGCCACGGGGAGCAGCAGGACCTGAAGTGATGGAATGCCCACCCTGCTGGGTTATTCCTTCAGCCACGGGGAGCAGCAGGACCTGAAGTGATGGAATGCCCACCCTGCTGGGTTATTCCTTCAGCCACGGGGAGCAGCAGGACCTGAAGTGATGGAATGCCCACCCTGCTGGGTTATTCCTTCAGCCACGGGGAGCAGCAGGACCTGAAGTGATGGAATGCCCACCCTGCTGGGTTATTCCTTCAGCACTGGAGCCGGGGCTGGCTCCTCCGGGGTGTTTGTTCACAGATAAAAGCCCCAGTGTGGGGTTTGAAACTGCGAAGGGAACTGCAGCTCCCCGTGTGTGTCCAGTGCCTGAAGTCAGGCCCGGGCTGTGAGCTGCCTTCAGACCTTGTACAATCTCTTTAGAGTGGCTGAAGAAGGGGAAAATTCCAGAAATGCGCGGGGTTGTTTGAACACTGTGAGAAATCTGAGAAATCTGCCGCTCCTGCCTCTGCCCCCCGAAGGGAGCAGCGACCAATTCACCGTTTCAAACAGGCAGAGCTCCTCTTCTGCCCTGCACACACTGCCCTGGGGGCAGCAGCTCACAGATCCAACGAGGATTTACCAAAGGGACGGCGGCCAAAGCGACTTCAGCAGATGAAAACCCCGCTGGGAAGGACGGCACCCTGCAGCCAGAGCAGCCCTGCTCTGCACCCACAGAGCCTCAGCCCACCATCACCCACCGGGATGGCTTTTACTGCAGCATTCCTGTCAAACCCTTCATTTCCTGTCAAACCCTTCATTTTCTGTCACTTTTTGTCACAGCCCTGGCGTTGTTGCCACGCGAACAAACAACACGAGCTCGGCTCTTTCCAGGCTGAAGAAGTCTGACTTTATTAAACAAACCAACCCTTATTTACAGGTTCTCACCTAGCTAGACATGATCAGTCCATTGTTTATTACTCCATCACTATGATTAGTTAATTAGAAACAGCACCTCTATGTAAACAAGTTCTAGGTAGAGTTATTTACTTTTTTTTATCTCAGTGTTCTCAGGATATGTTTTAAGAAAACTTCTCCCTTCAACAGCCTCGCTGCTGCCCAAGAGAAGCAGCAGCAGCAGCAGCCCAGGAGGCCAAAATAAAACCCACAGGGCCCCCTGCCCTCAGCCCAGCCCTGCCCTGCCCATCCCCAGAGCAGCAGGAGGGTCCCTCATCCCCAGCCCTCCAGGAGGATGCTCCTGCTGTGATCCCAGAATCACCTCGCGGCCTGAGGGCAGCCCGAGCTGCTTGGGCTGTAATCCTTTTATTTCGTCTTTGTTCTGGGGGATGAGAGGTCACCGCAGCTCCTCATCCCTGCAGCTCCTTCAGCCCCGATTGCGGCTGCGTTAATTGGGAATTGTCAGGAACCCTCTGACACCCGGCTGCAGGAAACACCATTTGCATTTTATCTTTATTCGGGCATTTGTTGCTCGTGGGTTTTAATCTCGGCTGGCACTGAGGAGCTTAATCAGATTAAAGGAGACAAAAATAGGATTATCTGAGCGCTCAGGGTCACATCCAACCTCACAGACGGGCAGAGCCAGCAGCTGAAACAGACCCCCAAAACAAACACCAAAAACAAACAAAGCCGCAAAAACAAACCAAACACCAAAACCAAACAAAGCACAAAAAAAAAAAAAAAAGAAACGCCAAAGCCAAACCAAACACACAAACCAAACCAAGCACTAAACCCAAACCGCACAGGTGGGGAAGGGCAGCCCCGGCTTTTGGAGCAGACAAGACTGAGCAGCAATTACTGCAATTGTTCCCTCTTGCCCCCGGTTGTGCCTCCCCGCGCCGATCCTCCCACGAGAGCCATTCTATTTATCCTTTTAACAGCAGTAATTGTTTTTTCCCCCGCGGGAATTGACTGCATTTTACCTTTCTCTCAGCCACAGCAGCCCAGCTCCCGCTGTGCTGTTTCCAGCTGTTTCCAGCTGTTTCCAGCTGTTCTGCTCTGCCTGTCCCACGGCAGGTTGGGGAATTGTGTGGCAGAAGCTCCGGGATTCTCTGATCGAGGCAGTTTCAGAGCGGGGTTTTATTGATCTGCGGCGTGCAGAGCTTTAAGGGTTAAACCAATCTGGTGTCCAGTGTAGGCAGAAGCGGCTCAGCCCCTCAGGGCTGCTGCTCCTGTTCCCAAAGGGGAGTCCTCGAGTCCCATCACGTGTCCCATCTGTGAGTCCCATCTCGAGTCCCATCTGTGAGTCCCATCACGAGTCCCATCTCGAGTCCCATCACGAGTCCCATCACGAGTCCCATCACGAGTCCCATCACGAGTCCCATCACGAGTCCCATCACGAGTCCCATCACGAGTCCCATCACGAGTCCCATCATGAGTCCCATCGCGAGTCCCATCTGTGAGTCCCATCGCGAGTCCCATCGCGAGTCCCATCTGTGAGTCCCATCACGAGTCCCATCACGAGTCCCATCTGTGAGTCCCATCACGAGTCCCATCACGGCGTTTTCCCAGCACTGTGGGAGTCTTTCATCACCGCTGCGGTGCAAACGGAGCAGTTTCTCCCCACAGAGCGATCTCCGCGAGGTTAAAGCCCCAGGGGCAGAGTTATCGCCCATGAATTCACCCCAGCGGGCCTGGGGGGCTCTGAAGGTCCTGCTGGTGGTGTCCCTGTGTGCACCTTCCTCCGGCAGCGTTTCCATCAGGCCAGATGAGGAATGAAAGGATGAACCCCGATTGCGGGTGCGATTGTGTCAGCATAAACACTCTTTATAATTAGATTGCTATTACCACGGAGCAGGGGAAGAAGCAAACCAGAGTAAATCACTTTTATTCCAACCTCATTGCAGCCACCAAGGAGTTCAGAGCAGCAGAAGTCTTTTCTAAAAAATATCCTCCCCCTTAGCACCATTATTATTCCAGTAAAATGTAAATGCAGACTAGGCCTTGGGTACCAATTAAACTGCACTTGACAGAGATGTTATTGTCTAAATCAAATCAATGTAAGAGAGCAAAAAGCGAGGTGAGTAATGAGACAAGGAAGAGCAGCAGCAGATCTCTGTGCTCTGGTCACACTTCCCAGTGAGCCGGCGAGGAGGGGTCAGGGGAAATCATTATTATTACCAAATCAGTGAAATGATTTCTTTGCCTAGAGAATTTGCAGTGTGGCCAGAGGCTGTGAAATCTAAAGGCCCTGAGGGAGTCCTCCCTGTCCCTCTGTCCCTGTGTGAACTCCTGAGCCCCTGCCAAGGGGCCTGCCAAGGTGACACTGAGCACACTCAGGTGGCCCAGACAGGCAGGGAGCTCCATCCTGGAGGACACCCAGGGCACTGAGGGGTGCCTGCAGAGACACCTGTGCTCAGCTGAGCCCTGGGACCAGCCTGCTGCTGCTGTACAGGAGATGAGTGCCCCTGTCCCCCCTCAGCAGTGCCACCCTGCAGAGCCCTGGAAGGAGCAGAGCTCTGTGTCCCCAGCCTGGGAGCTCTCCCAGGGCTCCCCTGTGACGGGGTGCTGAACAAAGGGCCAATCATGTCCACTTGGCAGGAACCACAAAATCTTATTCCTCCTTCCTTCTTCGTGTGGCCCCAAAGAATTCTGCAGTTTTAAGCATAATGATGAAAATTAAAGTAGGTGGGAGCTCACAGAATAGGTGAAGGGGAAATGTTTTAAGCAAAGAGGGCTCATGGAGACCCTCTTGGGGAGTATCTGGAGCTTTTCTTCACAGAGGATTGGTGGGACGAGGCTGACACACCTGGCTGGGAAAGGAAACTCCACCCCAGATCTTCTTTTAGCAGAGTATTTGCTCCTCCAGCAGCCTCTCTGCCCACGTTCACCCACCCAACCTCACTGACAGGCTCCTGAAGCAGATCTTGCTTTCCCCTTGCTTTTGTTCCCTGCCCTCCTGCCAGGTGAGACGTCCAACCTGCCCCCAGCTCCAGGCTGCCCGAGGGGAGGGGAGGGTTCAGCACTCAGGATTCATCAGCCTGAGGGAGCTCATTGCCAAGTGAACCCCCTGAACAATAAATAACAACCCCATCACAACAAATCCCAAACCCAGCGAGGCCCAGCAGAGCTGAGAGCAGGAGCTGTGGCACCAGGAGCCCTTCCCAGCAGGATCCTGCACATCCTCAGCTCCATTCTGTGCTGGGCTGGGAATGGAGCCACTGCAGACGAGTGCTCCTGCCAGAGCATCACACCCCAAACCTGGATTTAGTACAGCCATTGCCTCATGAACTGGGGCAATCAGGGTCCCAGCCTGCACACAGCCCCTGCTCCCCACAGGGCCTTCTCCCCTGCTGCCCCTCCCTGGTGCTGGCAGAGCATTTCGGTGGGAATTCCTTGTGGAAAGGTTTGCTCTGCACAGCCTGGTGCTCGGCAAGGAAACGAGAGAGAAGAAGAAGTGATCTGCCCCTTTGCTGGTTTGAATCTGCCACCCCTCTTTGTTCTGCAGACCAGAGCTGAAACCTCCAGGTCCTGTTCCAGCTGCAGCCTTTATTTTCCTGCAGTTCAGGGGGGTTATTTTCTCTCTGCCTCTCCTCCCCTCGCCTGTCCAGCCCAGGAATATTCCGAGTGCCTGGGAGAGGCTTTGCCGTGCAGCCCCCGGTGCTGCTGGAGCATCCTGTCAAATCCCATTTCCTGAGGAGCCCGTGCTCCAGTCCGAGCCGGTTCCCAGCTCCAAGAGGACATCCCAGCAGGGCTGAGGCTTTGTGGTGAGCCCCGAGGTCTGGCCGTGCCCCTGAGCTGCCCTAATCCCCTCCCCAGCTTCTGGGGGGTCAGATGCTGCGTTCATATTCAGGCACTCTCTCAAGCTTCACATTTGTCTTTCAATAAAGGCTGGATTTCAGAGCCTTCCCCAACACAATTACAGGAAAACAGAGCTGAAGGGGATCTCTGGAGGTCGCCTGTTCAAAGGCAGCACCAGCCAGACTTGGCACTCCCCTCGTGCTCCTCTAATCTCTCCTTAAAAACCTCCGGTGGGACAGAGATCCAGCGGATTAAGCACTGCCTGCTGGATGTTGTATTCTGCTTTTTAACTGCTCCAGCCATTAGAGCACGACTCCTCGAGTTTTGATCGTTACAACTTTCAGCTCCTGCTCTAATTAATATTTCACCAGTGGCTCCTCGGTGTGGAGCAGGAGAGGGGCTGTGGCTGCAGCTGCTGCCTCCAGGTTTCTCTGATAACTGAGCTGAGCAATGCCTGCATTTGCTCCCTTTGTCCTTCCTGTCCTTCTGCAGCGGAGCAGAGCGTTGTGGTGCCAGTGCAGGAGCTCCAACAGCAGAGTTGAAGTGAAAGCTCTTCCCCACTCTGCCCTGGCAGCACTGCCCTGGCTCCCACACAACCCCTGGGTCTGCCTGCAGCCACGGTCTGGATTAAAAAGAACCAATTCTCTGCTCTGGACTGGGGCTGTGCAATGCTCCCTGGCCTGCTCAGGTCACTGATCCCACCAGGGGCTCTTCCCAACCCCTGGAAGTCACAGGCCAGTCTTATCTCATGCTTTACTCCTCCCTTTCTTCCTCCCTGCGAGTTCCTTGTGCCCTCCTGTAGGAAAGCACCCCCAAACCCCAGCAGGCATTTGAGGGAAGAGTTTCAGTTTACCCCTAGACACATCAGGATGTTCAGCTGGAACTTTCCATGTTTCCCTGACTGTAACTGGCCTGGTGCCAGCACAGGGGCACCTGTGGGACCTCCTAACTGTTCTTCAAGACCAGGACCCCTTTCCATAGGCAGCTGCCCGTGGACCCCTCCTGGATCCTTAGGTTGATAAAGGAGAGCACAAAGCCCCTCAGGGCTTTCCAAGGTGTCTTAGCAAGGTGACAGCTCTGACACCTGTGCACGGCTCTTCTTTTGTTTCTGTGTTGTTTATTATGTTCTGTTTTTATTCAAACCTTCTTGCTTTTCCAAACACTTCTGCTCAGCCGTCTCCCAGTTACCTGAAGCCACTTTTCTGTGAGGTGCTGGGAACCCTTGGAAGGTACTGAACCCTCAGAGAGCTAATTCCAGCTGGCTTTATTGAGAGATTCCATAGCCTCCCTTTCCACCTCCCCCTGGCCAGCCTGCACCTCTCTTGTCCCGGCTGTGGGAACAACAACCCCCCAGAATCCCCGAGTTCTGGGTTCCCCCCAGCCCCCTGCTGCTCTTGGGGCTTCAGCACCATTCTCTTCTCTTCTCTTCTCTTCTCTTCTCTTCTCTTCTCTTCTCTTCTCTTCTCTTCTCTTCTCTTCTCTTCTCTTCTCTTCTCTTCTCTTCTCTTCTCCTCCCCTCCACCTCCCTGTCAGACAGCCCAGTGCAATCCCCAGTCCCTGCAATTATTGGAGTATTCCTGGAGAAAATTGCAGGGGTCTCCACGAAAGGGCTCCCTGCAGAAGCTCACACAGCCAGGGACCAATTCCTCCTTACAGAAAAGGCACCTGGAGCAGGCAGGAGCTGGGAACAAGAGAAGGGAGAAGGCACAAACAGGATTTGGAGGAGCAGCAGGATGGTTGGCAGGTCAGGAGCAGAGCCAGGCTGAATTCTCAGGGTAACGAGTCCTCATTATCAAACTGCAGCAAACTGAAGTTGTAGTGCCAAGGGTGCTTAACGTGCTGGATGGACAGTTTGAGTTTGGGTGTTTTAAATCTGGGTGCTGCCCAGTTGGGAACAACACAGCTCTTGTGTTTGAACGGGCTGCAGTCAGGTCACAACAAACCCAACTCACACAGCAGGTGAGCGCTCCAGGGCAGGGCTGGTCAATACTGGGGGAGCTGAACTCCTCGGGAGCTGCACCAAGGACCTGCCACCAGCTGCAGCAAACCAAAAAACCCAGGGCAATTCCATTCTCCAGACCCAAGGACAGGTGAGAGGAACAGAGGACAAAGTGCAGGGGCTCCCCCAGGTTTGCACCTTCCACTCCTGGGTGCACGGAGCCTTTGCCCTCCCTGTTCTCTGCAGCACCCACAGCCCCTCTCCTCCTCCTCCTCCTCCTTCTCCTTCTCCTTCTCCTCCTCCTCCTCCGCCACCTCCTGAAATCCCTCCTGAAATCCCTCTTGCCCTTCTCCTCCCTGCCTGGAAGTGTGACAGGCCCGGAGCAGTGAAAGGGTTAATGAGCCCAGGCAGAGTTAACAAGGGCTGGGCAATAAATGGCTCCAGCTGTGTATAATTAACTGTAATACTGGGAAGTAAATGACTTTTATTGGCAAGCATGTCATAACTTCATTAAAAGTCATATTTACAGCCCTCTCACATGGAATGAGTACTTGTGTAGTCTGCAATTTAATGAGCACTCATTTTCACCTTGTTTCAATTATTTTCCACCCACCCTTTGTCTCAGTGTGGGGAGCAGGAAGATAAAATACAATGGGAGTGTAATTAAGGCTGGCACAGATTCTTTCAGGAAATGTTTTTCTATTCCAGAACAATCACCTCTACTGCTTACTACTACTGATATTTTAATGTTTAAAATACACAGTTCTCCTTGGTCCCTAAAGGATTCTTTAAATAATGTTACTAAAGAATGGCTGTGGGAAAGCTTTTCCCCAGCCCAGCACCCCCAGCTGCACAAAAAAACCCCAAATTTGTATCACTTAGAAGTGGAAAGTTGCAATTTAGCTTAATGACAAAAAAGGGATTTTGGCTCTGGGGAGAAGGGGCTGCAGGGCCTGGCAGAGATGCTCAGGGTGTCCCTTGGGACCTGCTCCAAGGTGCAGGATGGGAGGAGGGCCACGGGACATGAACTGTGGCAGTGACACGGCCAGAACCACGGGATAAACGTCACTGATTTCTGGGCACAAGAAACTCCTCCAGCAGCTCCTGGGAAGCCTTGGCCTGGCGCTGTTGGTGTCCCTGTGCTCCACCAGGGACTTTTCCCACCCATTCCCCCTCCCGAGGCCCTGTGGCTGTGCACAGCCTCGTCTCCTGATGAAGACGCTCCCCTGCATGTTCTGCACCCTGGTGATGCAGTAATTGGAGGCAGCAGTGATTAATTCCTGAGATAAAATTCGTCCCCGGAACAATTGATTTCACTGCCAGAAAAGCACCAAACTTCCCGATGGCAACACTTTGATGTAATTATTGTTATTAGTTTAAGCTTGTTTGGGGGAGGGAGGAGATGAAAAAAAAAATCAATTACTTTGTATTTATCACTAATCTGTTATGATCACTTGAACACAGAGGAGTTACAACACAGGGCATGGTTTTCTAACCCACGAGCTGTTGGAGAAGTTGGCAGAACCTCGGAGGGCTGAGGGGCTGGATGTTCTGGGAGGTGGTTTCAGCTGTTGGGCTGTGGGAATTCTCATTTCTGGTGCCCCGATGTTCTCAGAGCAGTGAGGGACAAGGCTGGGGCTGCAGCTCTGAGCTCCCTGCGTGCCCAGAACCCACTCTTTGTCCATGGAACATTGGCCATGGAATGTTGTCCATGGAATCGTGGCTATGGAATATTGGCCATGGAATGTTGTCCATGGAATCGTGGCTATGGAATATTGGCCATGGAATGTTGTCCATGGAATCGTGGCTATGGAATATTGGCCATGGAATGTTGTCCATGGAATCGTGGCTATGGAATATTGGCCATGGAATGTTGGCCATGGAACGTCGGCCATGGAACACTGTCCATGGAACATTGTCCATGGAATGCTGTCCATGGAACGTTGTCCATGGAATATTGTCCGTGGAATGTTGTCTGTGCTCACGTCAGCAGTGGCACAAGTGCCATTCCCAACGCGAGGTGTCCACACGGGAAGCCCCAAACCACGAACTGATAATTCCCCCTCCTGCAGCACAGCTGCTGCAGTCTCTCCATCATCCATCCCCTGTTTAGGCACATGAAAGGATCCCTGCTTTGACTTTTCCACGATGACACATTGCTGTTGTATTCAAACTGCCAGCGCTCTCTGCCACAGCGTTTCTGCAGCACATCTGCAGACATCTCATCATTACTCTTCATTTTAAATGTCAGCTTTGTTCTGACAAATCTCGTGTGCCTGCCTTGAAAAGCTTTACAAGTGTCAGGAGGAGCGAGGCGGGCTGCAGCTTTTGTCTCCCACGACAGCCAGCATGAAAGGCTCTTTCTTGTGGAGTGACTGGATGGAGCTGGAACTGCAAGTTTGGGGTTGTTTCTGTACATCAGCACAGCTCCAGAGCAGCGGGGGGGAGGTTCTGCTGCAGCCAGGGTGAGCAGGGCCGGCTGTGCCAGCACCCCCAGGTGCTGGGCTGTCCCCAGCCCCTCTCACCTGGTGCTGATGGCTTTGGTTCGCTGCCCACCCCACACTTGTGGGGCCAGCAGGGCCCACCCCACACCTGTGGGGCCAGCAGGGCCCAGCCCACACCTGTGGGGCCAGCAGGGCCCCACATACACCTGTGGGCCAGCAGGGCCCAGCCCACACCTGTGGGGCAGCAGCAAGCAGGGACTGCCCTGCTCCGGGATTTTCCAGGTGCAGGAGAAAGGAAAGGAAGCTCCAAGCCCCGGCAGGGAGGGGGTTCTGGGCACACAGATCCCGATGTTTGGCTCCCTGGGTTGGTTTTTCTCCAGGCAGTGGCCGTGGCTGGAGCCAGCAGTGCCCTCGTGGGTTCCTCACTGAGCCGGGGCAAAAATCCCTGGCCAAATCCTGGGATTCACATTCCAGCCCCACCGGGGCAGTGGAGCCTCTGTGGCAGAGCTGTCACTGGGGTGTGGGGGGCTGGGGGTGACACTGTCCCCCAGGAAGGGGAAGGAACAGCCAGGGAGGGTTCCCCTGGGGTGAGGTGACACCAAGGCTGCCTGGAGGTGACACCAGGATCTCCTGGAGGTGACGCCAGGATCCCCTGGGATGATGTGACACCAGGGGTCCCCAGGATGATGTGACACCAGGAGTCCCTGGAGGTGACACCAGGAGTCCCCGGGACGGAGGTGCCACCAGGGGTGTCTGGGATGATGTGACACCAGGATTCCCTGGGATAATGTGACACCAGGAGACCCTGGAGGTGACACCAGGGTTCCCCAGGATGATGTGACACCAGGATCCCCAGGATGATGTGACTCCAGGGTTCCCCAGGATGATGTGACACCAGGAGTCCCTGGAGGTGACACCAGGATTCCCAGGATGATGTGACACCAGGAGTCCCTGGAGGTGACACCAGGGGTCCCCAGGATGGAGGTGCCACCAGGGGTGTCTGCACGAGGAGCTCTGGCCCAGGGCAGGGCTGGGCTCTCTCTGCACCACCAGAAGTTTCTGCTGTCCCGTTCTGCAGTCCCCTCCTGGCCTGGGGGGTGGGTGAGGTGTCCCAGCTGCAGCTGGGCTGGTCCTGGGGGGGGGAGGGACCCTCAGGGACCCCCCAGCCCCTCCCTGCCCCAAACCCTGCCCTGGGCAATGCTGACAAAGCCTGGGTGGAAGCTGGGGTGACTTTAAACACTCTCAGATGTGGAGCCTCTCCCACGGACCTGCATTCCCAGCAGGGAGGCTGCTGCAGGCAGCCAGAGAAGTTTCCTGGGAGGAACAAATCAAGATAAAAAGGGATTTAAAAAGCAGCACCGTTTCCTCAGTTTTCCTGGTGTGTCCCTGTGGCTGGCCCTTGAGGGAGAGCTGTACTTTCTGATCTCTGCTAATACAAAATTCATATTTGTCTGGGCCATTATGTGCACAATAAGGGGTAATCCCTCAGGCTGGAGGGAGAAGCCAAGCCAAATATTCCAGGAGACCTTTCAGTTCTGAAGGGTTTCAGAAATAAGCACAATACAAACACATAAAGGGATCCAATTATGTGTAAACAAACTGTTCGTGCAGCCTCCTCCTCAGGAAACACAATTAGATTGCCAACAAGATTGCTTTGGGATTACCTGGATTAGGCCTTGCATTCAGAGGCTTAGGAAGTACCTGGAATTTCATTTTCCCTGCATTTCCCAGTTGTAGAACTCGGCTCCAGGGGCTGGAGGGTCCCCCCTGTGCCGAGGTGCTGCTCTCAGGTGTGGGCAGTGCTGGGAGCAGATGAAATGTGGCTCCTGGTGCTCAGGAAAGGGTTAATCCAGCCCTAACGAAGAGCAGGGAATGCTTAGCTTCCTCAGCAACCTGAGAGTTAATTAAAGGAGCGCCACAGACACAGAGAAATACAGAATTAGAGCTGTCCCCTCGTGATAAAGCCCTGAGCTCACCGGGGAGAGGAGGGGGCTCATTTTTTGTGAGCAGGGAAATCCCAGGCTTTGCCTGGAGCCTTCCTCCATCAGCACCCAGCAGGACCAAACTCTGCCTCGGGACCTGACGGATCCTCACTGCTCTGGCCCTGAAATCTGCCTGGGTCTCTCCAGAAGTGCTCAGAGCAGCTCAGCTGTGACCCTCCCGAGCCCTGCCCTGCTCCAGCTGGGGATGGAGGGGGGGCTGAGCTGCATCTGCCCCCTCTGGGGGCACAGCCTGGGCTCCCATTTTATTCTCCTCGTTTGGGCTTTGTGCAGCTGAAAGGGAACCTGGCGAGTCCAGAACCACAGGCCAGGGGTGATGGAGGTTGGGGAATTATGAAGAAAAAATGATGAGGGATAAAAAGATACGACCTTTCCTTACAGGGACAGCGAAAATGAAGGTGGATTTTAATTTCCATATTTGTCCTCCTGGTGTTGTCCTAAGGACCATCCTGCCCACAGTCAGGCTAAGAATAGAAGTGGGAGGTGTGGGCTTGAGGAATAAGGCAGTAAATCAGGATTTTAATGCTATTAAAATCTATTGATTGTGTTGATTAATTATTGCTGGCGCTGATGGGAAGGCCAGACTCTCTAAGCCAGTGTAATTATTTTCCAGTTAATGTTAATCTCGGTTAATGAAAACTCTCCAAGCCAGAAAAGGGATGACACAAGGAATGACTGTTATTCACGAGAGACTCCCTTAATCTATAAAACATCAAAGATGTCATTGCGAGCATCTTTGCTTTGCTTGTATTTCATTTTTTCCATGATGCAAACACTTTGTTCTCAGGCTCCCGAGGAGCCAGGGAGTGACAGCTGGGGGAAGATCTGAACAGGAGCTGGTGGAGCCTCCTGGAGAGCTGCAGCTCGGGCTCAGGTGGCCCTGGGCAGGGAATTGGGGTAATTAATGACCTGGGGTCGTCAGGGGCGGCTGCAGAAATGCTGTGTCAGGAGAGGGAGCTGGGCACTGCCCATGGCCAGGGAAAGGAGGGATGGGGAGCTGGGAATTGCAGCAGGAGCTGCAGGAAAGCTCTGAAGCTGCCACAGTGCTGCTCTCGAATCTTTGCTGATTTTTATGAGAACCTTCACAGGCTCCCCTGCCTTTCATTTCCCGCGTGGGGCTGCTGTGTTTGTGCAGCACCACCTCGGCAACAACGCTGGGTTAGAACTGATCCTGGGGAAAAAACCCTGAAAACCCTGGAGCCCTCGTGGCAGATCTGCCAGCTGCCAGAGAGTTCCCCAGCAGGGCCCTGCAGGGCTCAGCCCGGACTGCAGGGCAGCTGCAGCACTGCCTCACCCAGCCCAGGCAGCCCCAGTGCAGCCCCAGTGCAGCCCGGACTGCAGGGCAGCTGCAGCACTGCCCCAGTGCAGCCCCAGTGCAGCCCCAGATTGCAGAGCAGCTGCAGCTCTGCCTCACCCAGCCCAGGCAGCCCCAGTGCAGCCCGGACTGCAGGGCAGCTGCAGCACTGCCTCACCCAGCCCAGGCAGCCCCAGTGCAGCCCGGACTGCAGAGCAGCTGCAGCACTGCCCCAGTGCAGCCCCAGTGCAGCCCCAGTGCAGCCAGGATTGCAGAGCAGCTGCAGCTCTGCCTCACCCAGCCCAGGCAGCCCCAGTGCAGCCCCAGTGCAGCACCAGTGCAGCCAGGATTGCAGAGCAGCTGCAGCTCTGCCTCACCCAGCCCAGGCAGCCCCAGTGCAGCCTCAGTGCAGCACCAGTGCAGCCCGGATTGCAGAGCAGCTGCAGCACTGGCCCAGTGCAGCCCCAGTGCAGCCCCAGATTGCAGAGCAGCTGCAGCACTGCCCCAGTGCAGCCCCAGTGCAGCCCCAGTGCAGCCCAGATTGCAGAGCAGCTGCAGTGCTGCCTCACCCAGCTGCTCACTCTGTACGAGTGCTCTCCCCCTGATAAGTTTTCCTGCAGTGTCTGTTTGGACTGTAACCTGTGCTGGGTTTTCAGTCTGGACCGTGGGTTCTGTTTTCCCCTGCTCCTCCCCACGGGGCATGGTTTGAGTTCCCTGGCTCTGCCTGGAGCAAACACGTCTGGAGGTGTTCTGGATGCACATCCCAGTGCTCCCGAGGTGCAGCACCGAGCTGAGTCTTCTTGACAGAGGCAGGAATCAGAAATAACCAGAAATAACCTCACGATGCTGAAGTTTTGATTCAGACTTGCCCTGAGTTTCCCTGAGGTGTCACCCAGCCTGTGCCTGGCCCTGAGCTGTGTCCCCAGCCCTGACGGGGTCCCTCTGTGCCAACAGCCAGAGCTGGAGTCCCACAGCCCGACCTCCAGCCGAGCTCAGGGATGATTTCACCCCATCCACCTCCTGGCAAATCCCTCTCCTTTGCAGGAATGCACTGAGCTATCAGATCTTTCTCATTATGGGTTTCTCATCGGGCTTTTAGCTCCAAATGAGCTCTGAGGCCACACAAATCTCAGCTGGAGCTGCAGCTGCTTCCCTGCCCGGTGGGAAGTGCATCCCCCGTGCTCCAGGGCGAGGGCTGGGCTGGCTGGGGGCAGCTCAGCAGCACCAGGCAGGGATTGGGCTGGGCTGGAAGAGCCCAGCTCTGCTGAGCCCCAGCTGGGCTCTGGCTCTGCAGCAGCCCTGCTGTGCTGAAAACACAGCCCTGCAGCACGTTTAACACCGACCTCCTCCTCGTCCCCCCAGAACCCCCCGTGGGGAATGCCCCGGGCACTTCTGGCAGGCTGAACCCTCGCTGAGCAATCCCCAGGATGTCCCACCACAGGAGACAGGAATCTCCTCTGAGCAGCTCCTGTCATCCTGCGAGGATTGAAAAGGTGACAAGTCCCACACCGGCTGTGTAGATTGATTTTGGGTCCACTTTATTTATCTGCTCTGGCATCAGCTTTATGCCCAAACAAGAGCCATTCCTACATTTGCAGTGTGTGTTTGCCTTTTTGGAGAACAGCCAGGGGAAGGTGCTGGAGGGAGCTCGGTGTGGTGTGAAGCCATCAGAAAAAAGGCATAAAGGTGCAAATTGAAGCCAGCTTGTTAACAACTTGAGCAAAAATCTCTCTGTTTGAGGAATCGGGTACCTCTGAGCTGTTTCCTCCCCTCCTGGGGCTCTGATCCTTGTCTTTTAAAGACAGGTTTTCTTAAAGCTAAAAGCAGAAGTGAAAGCAAGTGCAGTGGAAGGTTTTCCCCTCCGGAGGCAGCTGAGAAGATGGATGAAATGACAGTTCCTTTGGCAAAGCAGCAGCTCCACCTGTCAGGAGCCAGCAGCCCTGCACAGGGCACAGCAGCCGGGCTGGGGGCTTCAAACACACCCAGCTGCCTTGGCAGGGACAAATGGGGCTTGTCACCGTCCCCAGACACTCCTGGGGAGAACATCAATGGTGTTCATGGTCTCTGGTCCCAGCAGGAGGGAGGAGCTGCAGTCTCCTTCCAGGAAAGCACCCAGTGACTTGCGGTTGTTTTGTTTTGAGGTTCAGGGGTTTTGGAAAACACCCAGTGTGGGCAGCTGGGGAGCTGGGGAGTGTGGAGCCCTGGGTGGACACTGGGGGCACAGAGGTGTCAGCAGGGGCAGAGCTGGGCTGGCAGCAGCTGCCCAGGCCTCCCCAGCTGCCCCTGAGCGAGCACAGGAGGGGCAGGGGGCCCTGGCAGCGCTCGGCACCCCGGGCTGCTGGGGGGTCTGGGGCTTGGCACCTGCCCAGGGGTGGGCTGGGATTGCCAGAGCCCAGCCAGGCTCTTGGCTGAGTGTCCAGGGTGTGACAACAGGGGACAAGGCAGGGCCAGCTGGTGTGAGCCCCTGGAGCCAGCGTGGTCTGTCTCTGGGCAGGTTTCTGCCAAGCCCTTTGGGGGAAATGAGTGGCTCCCCCTTATCTGAACAATTACCAAGGAAAAAGAGCTGTTGCAGTGGAGTTCTGGCAGTTCAGCCACGGTGACTGTGTGAGGGAGGGGAAATCAAGGTCTATTTTATTTGTTTTGAGCCTTGATGTCTAATTGTGCTCTGTTGAGGAGTATTAATTGATGAGCTGTCCCCAAGGGCAGGGATGTCCCTGCAGGGTTGGGAGATGAGCACTCTCAGTGCACCTGAGCTCCCTGCAGGAGCACCCCAGCCCTTTCCTAAGGAAATGTGCTTTTGCACATTGCTGTGGGTATAAAACCACCCCTGGGGAGAGCTCCAAGCCCTCCTGCAGCCGGGGGAGCTCTGTGCTGACCGCAGGGGACTCTGAGCCACAGCCCAAATTCAGATGACGACAGAAAAGCGAGGGCAGAGGATCTGTGTGCTCCCGAGGAGCAAAGCAGGAAGGAGCCCAAGGGACCCCGTTTCACACCCAGGCTCTGTCCTCCCCATCCCACCCAAGGAGCTGCTCCTGCTCAGGGACAACAACAGCTACAGCTCCACACGGAGAAAAAATGACAAGTGCCCTTCCCAAAGGAGCCAAAATCCATCTCTGCCCATGACAGCAGTTAACAAAATGGATGGATGAGATCTGCCTGGGCCTTTATCTCGATTCAAATTTGTGTTTCATTCACCAGGCTCCACTGCAGGAGAGCAATATTGAACCGTGCAGGAACCACGAGACACAAATTTTATTGCCCCCTCTCTGCTACTCCCGCTGCAGAGAGAGAAGTTTATGAGTGAAAAACATCCCAGGCTGTTTAGTCACCTCCAATATTTGCAGTCCAGACTGGAAGGAGTAATTGATTTTGTAATAAGAGAGGGATTTCTTGGCTGGAGGCTCCGTGTTGTGTTGTTGAACTCCTCAAAAAGCACATTCCCATTGCTGCAGCTCCCGGGCCCCTTTGCCTGGGGCACTGCATTTGTGGGGCTTCATCTTCCCAAACAAACAATTCCTGTCCTTCAGAGAGGACCCGTCCTGGTCACAGCTGCCAGAAGGAGCCCTCTGCCTTTTGCTGGCTGATTTCTGTGCCTGGCCACGACCTGCCAAGGTGCTTTTATTGGGAATTCTTGGCATCCCTGCAGGAAAAGCATCCACGGCACGTGTGAGAGGAGCCAGCCCAGCACAGCCCCACGGCGTTCAAACAGATTTGGAAAGGGCTGCATCTGAATTTCAAAGGGCTCTGGCTCCAGCCTGCCGTGAGCTGCATCAGGAATGCCGGCAGGGTCAGGGGTGTGTGCAGCTTTTCCCGGAGTTTGTGTTGGATTTGGGCACGTTCCCTGCCAGCCTGGAGGCCGGGGATGCCCAGCACGGCTGGTTTGGCTGAGCAGAGCCATCCCTGAGCCCCGGGGTGAGCAGAGGGGGAGAACAGCCAGACAGAACCTGCCGGGGTGATTTGGAGCCTCTCACCACAAACCAGAGCCTGATTCGGGGTTTGATCACCCTGGTTTGCTCAGGGTGGGGATCCCTGGTTTCTGTCTGGCAGATCAGGAGGATGGGGCTGTCCCTGTGCTCAGGAGAAGGGAGGGTGGTCCTTGGGGGGCACCCAGAGGAGCTGCAGCAGCCCGGGGGGAGCTCCCTGCAGCCCCAGGGTGTCCATCCCTGTCCCCACAGGCCCAGGGATCCCGCAGCATTCCTGCCGGAGGGTGGGGCTGAGATGCTCCTGTCCCCTGGTCACACCCAGCCG
>WAAE01007206.1:38313-53992 GCA_013400495.1 Nicator chloris | reverse complement strand
GGGAGCAGAGTCTCCTCTGCAGCCAGAACCCAGCACAGAACCACAGAACCATCCTGGGCCACTTCTCCCTCCTGCAGAAGGCAGCAGAGGGTTATAAACACAGGAATGGAAAGCACCCCAGGGAGTCTGCACGCTGGTAAAGAACACCGTGCTTCCCGTGGCCCAAATGCTGGTGCCAAGCTGCATTTACAGGGAACAGCCCTGAGCTCCAGGCTGGACACCTCCTCCAGGGCAGGGCAGCCCCAGGATCCATGTCAGGAAATCAGGAATGGTTTGTACAGCTCACAGAAAAATGTTACAGAAGCCCTGCGATGAAAAGCATTTAGCATAAATTGAAGAGGGAAATAATGCTGGAGCTGGAGAGAAAGTTGGAGTTCAGCAGTTTCATTTGAAAAGAGAATGGAGCATCAAGCCCTGGGAAGTGTCATTTCCTGACTCTTGTGGAGTAACAGAGAGCTGTAAAATTAGAGTTGCATGGATGGCTGTGGAATGATGCTCATGAAAAATTAATGACAATAGCAGGAGACAGGAAAAACCCAGAAAACATTTCCACGACTGTTAAGTTTTATAAAAGCTTGTTTTCATTAAAATCTGTGTACTCTACCTGAGCTGCCAAAATCCCTGCAGCTCCTTTAGAGCAGCGAGTGCTGATGGCAGAGAGCTGCTGTGTGAGCAGAGGGCTGCAGGGGAGGTGATTCTGGCACAGGGACGGGGTTTGTCACCCCGCTGTCCCCTCCCAGCCTGGAGCTGTCCCGATGCTGCTGGTGGGACTTTGCTGCTGGCTCTGCTCTGGGCCCTGAGGATCTGAGCTGAGCTGGGGGACTTTGGGATCCCAGCCCTGGGAAAGGTCCCTGGAAAGGTTCCCTGAGCTGCCTCTCCTCGGGTCACGCTGGGATTCACACTTGAGGCAGCTCCAGGGATTGCAGAGGTGCCTGTGCACCCCGAGGGGTCCCTCGTGGGAGCTGAGAACACTGGGCTGAGGCAGGACTCACTTTGCAGACGATTTTTAAGCACCGAAGGTGAGAAAATAAAGGGGAGAGCCAAGCTCTGATCACCTGGGGTGAAATATTCCGAGATGCAGCATTCCTGGGAATCGTGTGTCCACAACTGGAGCAGCCTGAGCCAGCTCAGCTTCGGAGTGTGTCACACCTGGGGCTCGCTCACGTCCAGGGGAGGCTCTGGGCCTTGGAATACTGAAAAGTCAGTGGGATATTCCAGTGGAAGGAATGGACCTGGATTAAGGATAAACCACAGAACACCCAACGCTACCAACACACAAAGCAGCCTGAATTTGGGGGGTTCTGATTGAATTTCCTGTGTCCCAGCACTTGGAAAGTAGAAATTGTGAGGGTGGAGCAGGTCACTGCAGGGTCGCTGCAGGTGGCTCCTGATGCTCTCACACACGTTCAGAGCCACAGGCAGTGCCAGGAAGTCAGGATTGTTTCACTTCGTACAGGGATAAACCCTGATGTAACTTCTCCCTCCTGGGACACGATGGAACCTGGGAATTCTCTCATCCTGGCGGATGTTCACTCCCCAGAGCCTCCTCCTGAAGGCTCCCAGCACCACGAGGTGTGACGAGACTGCAGTGCTTTCCTGCTCTGCCTGACTGATATTAGCAGTGACACAGAGAGTGCTGCTGGCAGGGGAACAGATTTGTCCTGTCACAATTTTTTTCTGCCTGGAGAGCTCAGAAAGTCAAGTGACTGCTTTCTCCTGTGATTTTATCAGCTGCTGAAGGATTCAGACAGGTAGCAGCTGTGCAGCCCCATACTAGATATGATGTTCCTAAATCTGCTGTAATTACCTCCCTCAGCATCCTGAGCACCAGCAGCTGAGGAGCCTGACTCCATCACCCCGGGGATCTGTCAGCTCTGATCATTCCCTGCATCCTGGACTGGGCACACTGGAGCTGGGGACTCCCCTGGTGCTGCTGGATTTGGGAATCCGTTGGCATAATCAGCATCTCCCCAAAAGAAATCCAAGTTAAAAGTGGATTATCTTTATTTGCTGTTAGTAGGGCGTCTGTGGAAGTGAAGGTGTTGGTTTGTGGATGGAATTTACGGGTGGAATTGGCAAAGCAGTTGATCCTTTTGTGGCTTCCTCTGGCTCTGGACTCCAGCGGGATGCGGGGACGATCCCTCCCTGTCTGGCATTTGGTAGATTTGAATCTGTGCTTCAGGCAGGGCAGCAGGGCCCCCAAAATGGGCTGGAAATGTGTCCAACGTGCCCCTTCCAGTGCACAGCCTGCTTTTCCTCTCCTCAGCATCCTTTTAGGCTCATTTCTGTCTTTGGCTGGGTCTCAGGGGGTCATTCACCCCCAAACAGGGACAAGCAGAAATCCTGTCACCCCCCGCAAGGAGGGATCCACATCCACCCTCCTTTTCTCTCTTTCCTCGTCACCACCTGCCCCCACACGAGACTGACAAACTGAATATTGGCTTGACAGCCCACAAGTTGCCCAGGTATTTGCCGAGGGATAGCAGAGGATTTAATTGAAGACAGGATTTGGGGCTGCCTGAGCCGGGCCAGGTTTGTGGCGTGCAGCAGAAAGGCTTTTGCTATCCTCTAGTGGCTGCTCCTGCTCAGAGCAGCTGGGCTGGGAGGCCTCTCTTCAGTCACTCACAGAGTTTGGATGAGTTAAACAGGTCCCAGGGGATATTCCAGTTGGAATCCAGGGAGTTGGAAACAGATGATCCTTGAGGTCCCTTCCTGTCGCAATAGGACACAAAGAATGACACACTTGAGTTGCTGACAGCAGAGAAAAAAGGGTTGAAAGTTTATTTGACATCACTTATACTGTTTGAGAAATGGCTGAGGATTGGAGGATGAAGGGACCACCTCTCCAATCCCATTGGTTAAGACAAACGTCAATCAAGTGTCTCCTCCCCTAAAAATAATTCAAAACAAAGTGGGGATACATACAGAAAACAAGGTTGTTTGCATAAGAGGACTGTGAGAAAGTCTGACTCCATCTATAAACAACAGCAGGCTGAGATAACCTTTAAAAAGACAGGGCGACACCTCCCAACCCAAGGCATTCCACGGTTCTCTGGTGAAATAAATCCAGAGTGTGTCGAGGCAGAAGCTGTCTATAAAATTGAGCTGCCTTTTAGAGGTTTTGTTTCATGGCCTTGTTCTGTTTCATTCAAATCCAAATATTTCAGAGGCACGGCCGAGCTGGCAGAGCTGCTGCTGGAGCTGTCTGCCTTTGCTGGGGGTGACCCAGGGATATTGATTTCCATTGGGAAAGGAAACACCTCCATCCTTTTTGCCCACAGGAGTTTGCAGAGGCTCCTAAATGCTCTGAAGCATTGTCATAAAGGGATCATTTGTCAGTGCTGGCAGCAGAGCTTTTGCTCTCTGGTCCTGAGCCAGGGAAGTCTGCAGGGATGGAACACCAGACACCCTAATGGGGAAGCTGGAACTGGTTCAGCAAGGGGATAAATAAATGCCATAGATCTCTACAAGGCTGAAGAGTTCACCCAGAAAATGCAGGCTATGGAGTGCAATTATTCCTTTCCCCACTCCTAGGGAGGAAATGGCTGATGTCACCAGCTGGGGAAGAGCAGCTCTGGCCCAGAGGGGACAATGCTGTGGAGAACACCTGGGGAGTTCTCCCAGAGCTGGGGAACGAACTCTGTGCTCAAAGGGGTGGCTGGGGTTGCTCAGAACTAATGGAAAAACCAGGCCCCAGCTCCATCAATCTTCCCTGGGCCCAGGGAAGGGTGAAAGTGCAACCATGGAGGGAGGGGAGAGGCAGCACGGTGCCCCTTGAGGGGCAGAAACCCCATTTCTGCTTCCCTGGAACAGCAGCTGGCACTGAGGAGCTGCCTCTGCTCCAAGGGGGACCTCCAGAGGCTGCTGCAGGACCTGCAGTAACAATTCGGTCAGTACTGGAGTAACAATCCAGTCAGTACTGCAGTAACAATCCGGTCAGTACTGCAGTAACAATTCAGTACCTGCAGTAACAATTCAGTCAGTGCTGCAGTAACCATTCAGTCAGTACCTGCAGTAACAATTCAGTCAGTACTGGAGTAACAATGCAGTCAGTACTGGAGTAACAATTCCATCAGTACCTGCAGTAACAATCCAGTCAGTACTGCAGTAACAATTCGGTCAGTAGTGCAGGAACAATCCCAGTCAGTGCTGCAGTAACAATTCGGTCAGTAGTGCAGGAACAATCCCAGTCAGTGCTGCAGTAACAATTCGGTCAGTAGTGCAGGAACAATCCCAGTCAGTGCTGCAGTAACAATTCGGTCAGTAGTGCAGTAACAATCCCAGTCAGTACTGCAGTAACAATTCGGTNTCAGTACTGCAGTAACAGTTCAGTCAGTACTGTAGTAACAATTCCAGTCAGTGCTGCAGTAACAATGCAGTACCTGCAGTAACAATTCAGTCAGTACTGCAGTAACAATCCAGTCAGTGCTGCAGTAACAATTCAGTCAGTGCTGCAGTAACAATTCAGTACCTGCAGTAACAGTTCAGTCAGTGCTGCAGTAACAATTCGGTCAGTACTGCAGTAACAATCCAGTCAGTGCTGCAGTAACAATGCAGTCAGTGCTGCAGTAACAATTGCAGTCAGTACTGCAGTAACAATCCAGTCAGTACTGCAGTAACAATTGCAGTCAGTGATGCTTTGTTCGTCCTCTGAGCAGTGAATCTGCACAGGCAGGGCAGGTGTGGAAGGCAAATGTTCACTCCCTGCCCCTCTCCCCTGCACCCTCCGTGTGGAAATGCCCAATACTCCCTGAGATCAGGCTGGAAGCAGCAGGAGTTTGGGCTGGGCTGGTTCCTGGAGCCGTCTTTGCAGGGGGAATTTGGAGAATTCGGTGATGCTGCAGGGGATCCAGCACAGAGGGGCTGGGAGCAGCCCAGCAGGGTCCTGGGGCTCGTCAGAAGGGAGAACCATTGGAAAATAAGATTTCCCCCCCTTGTTTCACCTGGCGTGTTCAGCTCTAGGGCACATACCTCAAACCTTTATTTTTAGTGGGAGTATTCAGGAATTCCAGAGGGCCCATGAAGAAATGCCCCATCCAGGCTGCAGCAAAACTTCTTGGCTTTATTGCTTTCATGATTTTATTAGAGTAAAACGTTCAAGAATGGTGTGGTGGGAGTGAAAGCACCTCTTTCCTATGGAGTTTACAATATAGCAAATTAATTTTTAAAAAAAGCTGCCAAATCCTCAGGAGCCTCAGAGTTGAATAAACTGCAGAATCTCAAAACCTTTCTCAGATAAAATTTTAAAATCTGTTTCCCATTAAAAACACACCAACAAAGGTGCACAAATACAAACAGGGAAAAGAAACCGCACACAAAAAATCCCAGATAGCTGAATGAATCTCTGTTAATTATATTTTTATTACCTATTTCTCTCAGGGGATAGGTTGGAATACACAGCCCCGTGCTAAAATAGGGAGTTTTCCGGCGATACATCTCACCTTTTTGATTACGATTACACTGGAAATGCTCCGAATTTCTGCTTTTCTCGGGGAGTCAGAGCTGGGCTGAGGAAAGGCAAGGCCGGGGATGCGTTCAGCAGCAGATGGCAGCCGAGCCCCACGGCTGAGCCCTTCCCGGGGCTGCCAGGGATGGAGAGGGAGCCGGGAGCGGGCCCGGGCACTGCTGACACCTGCAGGGCTCCGAGCAGGAGCATCCGAGCCGCAGGAGCCGTGCCCATCCATTCCCAGCCCGAATTCCCGGCGGGATGGAGCCGAGCCCCATCCCAGGAGCCCTCCCCATCCATTCCCAACCCTGCCCATCCATTCCCAGCTCTGCCCGTCCATTCCCAGCCCGAATTCCCGGCAGGATGGAGCCGAGCCCCATCCCAGGAGCCCTGCCCATCCATTCCCAGCCCGAATTCCCGGCAGGATGGAGCCGAGCCCCATCCCAGGAGCCCTCCCCATCCATCCCCGGCCCGAATTCCCGGCAGGATGGAGCCGAGCCCCATCCCAGGAGCCCTCCCCATCCATTCCCAGCCCGAATTCCCGGCAGGATGGAGCCGAGCCCCATCCCAGGAGCCCTCCCCATCCATTCCCAGCCCGAATTCCCGGCAGGATGGAGCCGAGCCCCATCCCAGGAGCCCTCCCCATCCATCCCCGGCCCGAATTCCCGGCAGGATGGAGCCGAGCCCCATCCCAGGAGCCCTCCCCATCCATTCCCAGCCCGAATTCCCGGCAGGATGGAGCCGAGCCCCATCCCAGGAGCCCTCCCCATCCATTCCCAGCCCGAATTCCCGGCAGGATGGAGCCGAACCCCATCCCAGGAGCCCTCCCCATCCATTCCCAGCCCGAATTCCCGGCAGGATGGAGCCGAGCCCCATCCCAGGAGCCCTCCCCATCCATCCCCGGCCCGAATTCCCGGCAGGATGGAGCCGAGCCCCATCCCAGGAGCCCTCCCCATCCATTCCCAGCCCGAATTCCCGGCAGGATGGAGCCGAACCCCATCCCAGGAGCCCTCCCCATCCATTCCCAGCCCGAATTCCCGGCAGGATGGAGCCGAACCCCATCCCAGGAGCCTTCCCCATCCATTCCCAGCCCGAATTCCCGGCAGGATGGAGCCGAGCCCCATCCCAGGAGCCCTCCCCATCCATTCCCAGCTCTGCCCGTCCATTCCCAGCCCGAATTCCCGGCGGGATGGAGCTGAGCCCCAGGCAGGTCCCGGCTCCCTCCCAGAGCAGCTCCATGAGCTGCTCAGACACCTCAGGAAGGTCCCGGGGGTGCCCAGCAGCCCGCTGGGCTCGCTGCTCCTTCCCCAGGCTCTCCCGGAGCTCAGGAGGACGGGCTGGCATTCCGGCAGCAGTGTGCCCTCAGGAAACGCTGCTGTTTGCAAACCTGCAGCTCTGTGCCGGTCTGGGGAGGGGAGAGGAGCTGCCCGGGGTGGATCAGGAGCTGTGCCAGGGTGTCCAAACCCTCAGAGGGTGCTGCTGAACGTCCCCAAATCACTGCTGGTGTCCCAAGGCTGGGATTTACAGCCCATGGTCTTGGGTTATGGCCCAGCAAGGACCAGATCAAGTGTCAGGGGGAAGATGTTCCAGCTGCTGAATGGCTGCTTGAGGATTCGGGGAACTTAACTCATTTTCCTCATCTTCTTCCTCAGACTGAACCGAGGGCTTTGGGCCGCTCGGCCCGGCTGACTTCTGATTTCCCAAAGGGGAACTGAGGAAGTTAAAAATGGCTTGAGAGCAGTGTGGTAAAAAGGTCACATCACTGAGGATGAGTGTGAGGGTGGCACAGGGACAGAGGAGGATGGCAGGGGGACAGAGGATGAGGGTGGCACGGGGACAGAGGATGAGGATGGCACAGGGACAGAGGATGAGGGTGGCACGGGGACAGAGGATGAGGGTGGCACAAGGACAGAGGATGAGGGTGGCACAGGGACAGCTCAGCACTGGGACAGGGAAATGCTGCCCAGGGCTGCTGTCCTGCAGCTCCCGGGGTCAGCTGCAAATATCAGCAAACACACACACACACACGCCACCAGATTGTGCTGACTTGTTAAATATAAACGAAAACATAATTAGATTTATAATGTGTCTCTCCTCATGCCCAATCACATAATTTACCAAAGCAGGTGGGGGGAGAAGAACAAGCCCTCACAACCTGCTGAAATATCATTATTAACATGCACATGAAAAGTCAATTATGCCAGAGGGAGGTATTTAAGTGGAGTGAGTTTCCATACTCTGGGATTACACCTTGGGGATTATGTATTTCTTATTTATTTATTTCTTTTCCCTCAGATCTCTGCTGCTGCTTAGCAGAGAGGAACAAAAAAGGTACTAGGAGATATTTTTAATTCCCCCAAAGAAACAGCCAAATATGCAGATGAATAATTGTTCCTCTCCCCATCAATATTCTCCCCCATCACCACTCGTAAAGGCTCCGTGTTCCAGGCAGTCACACAGGTCTGGTTTGTGGTGTTTAGTTTTAAATGACACCAGGGACTGGTCCTCAGCCCTTCCCTGGGGAGGACATTTGAAAGTGCTGTTATTATTAGTTGCAGTATTTATTATTTGTATTACAGCAGTGCCTCGGGGCTTCTGCTGGGGCTCGGATCCCATTAGGGGTGGCTGCTGAACAGGGAAAGGCAGCTCCTGCCTCAAAGAGCTCTCAGCGACAGCAGAAGGAGCAGACAAAGGTGGGAGGGAGTGGGGAAGGGTGAAATGAGGTGTTGGAAGTCACCGAGGAAACCTCCTTGTGAACTGCAGCTCTTTGGGGCTGACCCTGAGTGACAGCAGAGCTCCAAACTGATCCCAAAGAGCTGGGACCCCAAAGAGCTGGGATCCCAAAGAGCTGGAACCCCAAAGAGCTGGGATCCCAAAGACCTGGGACCCCAAAGAGCTGGAACCCCAAGAGCTGGGACCCCAAAGATCTGGGATCCCAAAGAGCTGGGACCCCAAAGAGAGGGAACCCCAAAGAGCTGGGACCCCAAAGTGCTGGAACCCCAAAGAGCTCCATCCAGTTGCCCAATCCCAGGATAAGGTCAGGCTGCCCCTCTGGGGTGCTCTGCAGATCGAGGAGCTCGCTCTGACCCTGGGCTTCCCGAGCAGGGCAGGGAGCAGGGGCAGCTCTGGGCTCGGGTCTCTGCGGGGTTTAATTTGGGCAGGAAAGTGACCCCGAGCTGGGCAGGCAGGGATTCACTGCTGATCCAGACACCCCAAACACCCCAAACACCCCAAACACCCCGAGCTGGGCAGGCAGGGGTCACAGCTGGTCCCAGACACCCCAAACACCCCAAACACCCCGAGCTGGGCAGGCAGGGGTCACAGCTGGTCCCAAACACCCCAAGCTGGGCAGGCAGGGGTCACAGCTGGTCCCAAACACCCCAAGCTGGGCAGGCAGGGGTCACAGCTGGTCCCATCTCCAGGGGATCCAGCAGGGATGTGTCCAGCAGGCCGTGCCTCTGGAATTACCTCCTACCCCTTTCCAGGGTTCTGTGAAAACACCTGTGTTTATTGGGACATAAACCAGCGAAATACTCAAATTCCAGTCATTGTTTGAACAGAAATTTGCATCTGAGACTGAGATAAGGTTTGGATGTGGGCCAATGGATGAAAAATGTGACCAAACGATGACTTGGGGACCTCAATAACTCGCACTGGGGAAGAATGAGGCTTGGCCTGTTGTGAGACCCAAACCATGCCTGGTTCAGGGCTTCCAGCACTGCTGGAGTCCTGCACTTGGTCAGCAAGGACCCCTCCCAGCACACTGCACTCTCTTGTACATCCCTCCCTCTCTCTGGTTGTTCCCCCACTGCCAACGAGCAGATCCTTTTAATTCGTGTCATTGAAACAAAGCCATCACAAACCAATGCCAAAATCCCTCACACCCACAAAACCAGAACTGGATTCCTGAAGGCCTTGAGGACTCCTCAAGCCCTGCTGAGCCCCTGCCTCGATGCACTTGCTCCACCAGCCATGGCTTTTCCACACCTTCCTGCCTAGGGCGTGACAAATGCAGTGCTGCATGTTCTGAATTGTTCACCTGTGGGTCTCATCGTGGCCTCCTGGGCTGCTGCTGGTTCTCCCAGGCAGCAGCCAGGCTGTTGAAGAGATGAGTTGTTCTCAAAACACATCCTGAGAACACTGAGATGAAAAAATGTAAATAACCCTGCACCTAGAGCTCATTTACATAGAGGTGTTGTTTGTAATTAGCCAGTCTTGGTGATGGGGTGGTGAACAATGGACCAGCCATGTCCACCTGTGAATATCTCAAGGGAGATATAGGCTGGATATTAGGAAAAAGTTTTTTACAGGAAGGGTGATAAAGGACTGGAATGGTGGGGAGGTGGTGGAGTCACCAGCCCTGGATGTGTTTAAAAACAGACTGGATGTGGCACTTGGGGCCAGGGTTTAGTTCAGGTGTTAGAACATGGGTTGGACTCGATGGTCTTGAAGGTCTCTTCCAGCCTGGACATTCTGTGAATTCTGTGTGAGAACCCAAAAACAGGGGTTCATTTGTTAATAAAGTGAGAGTTCTCCAGCCTCGGAGAAGCTGAGTTTGTGTCCTTTGTCAGCAATGGACAGTCATGTCCAGCTGTGTGAGAACCCATAAACAGGGGTTTGTTTGTCAATAAAGTGAGAGTTCTCCAGCCTCGGAGAAGCTGAGTTTGTGTCCTTTGTCAGCAATGGACAGTCATGTCCAGCTGTGTCAGAACCCATAAACAGGGGTTTGTTTGTCAATAAAGTGAGACTTCTCCAGCCTCGGAGAAGCTGAGTTTGTGTCCTTTGTCCACGTGGAACAGCGACGTTGGCTCTTGTTCTCCACCCCTGCTGGGTTCCCAGCCAGGAGCCAACGTGTGTTTGTGAGCAGGCTCTGTGTGCTCAGCCCTGCCTGCCCGAGAACAGCCCTGCTCTGGGAGGAACAGGAGGCTACAGCCCTGCTCTGGGAGGAACAGCAGGCTACAGCCCTGCTCTGGGAGGAACAGCAGGCTACAGCCCTGCTCTGGGAGGAACAGCAGGCTACAGCCCTGCTCTGGGAGGAACAGCAGGCTACAGCCCTGCTCTGAGCTCCCTCTTCATTGGGACGTACCTGGGGCCCACATAATTGCCCATAAATACCTGCTGAGTTGCCAAGCCCGTGTTAAGGCTTGTCAGTCTTGAATAAATCTTGAAGATTTAAGATGCTGCTCCTTGCTGGTGCCCATCAGTGCCCGGTGCAAGGCAGGGCAGAGGCAGGCAGCCGAGCAGGATTCCTCCCGGGCTGCAGGGACGTGTCACACGGGCTGTGCAAGAGCTCCTGGAAAGGTCATTGGTATTTTTGGAGCAATAAATCATGAAGGGAAAGATTTGCATTTCGGCTGTATAAAATCCGGGGCTGGATTAGAGAGAGCATACTTTGCAGTAATATTTCTCTCCTGACTTGTTTTATTAGCTTCCTTTAAACATGTAACATTATTGCTTATAGAATTTCATTTACTTGGATTGGCAGCTTGATAAATATGTCTATTGGCGATGATTTGGATTGCTCTGGGCATTAATATTATTAAAACCTGTCACAAGGAAATGTCTGAAAGATGACTTACTGTAAAGATTACAGCATGAAATAAATCATACAATGGTATTTGTTACCGTTTATGGCCTCTTGGAGCCGAGTCAATCCCTTTTTATGTTGCATTATTTTTCAAGTTTTTATAGCCTTACATTATATATCGCTGTCAGAAACGAACAGATGGGGTGTCAAACACGAGCCTTCTGAATAATTCCCACCCTCGGGTTATTTGTATGAAGGACAAGTGTAAAGCTGTGTTCTGGAGGGAGGCAGCGGGATGGAGGTGCCGCGGGTGCCGTTCCAGCGGGCAGCTCCTGTGGCAGCAGCACCCTGAGCTCCTGAGCAGCCCCGGGGCTCTGGGCAGAGCAGAGTTTGGCACAGCAAACCTCCTGGGGCAGCAGCACCCTGAGCTCCTGAGCAGCCCCGGGGCTCTGGGCAGAGCAGAGTTTGGCACAGCAAACCTCCAGCGGGCAACTCCTGGGGCAGCAGCACCCTGTGCTCCTGAGCAGCCCCGGGGCAGGGCAGAGTTTGGCACAGCAAACCGCCTGGGGCAGCAGCACCCTGAGCTCCTGAGCAGCCCCGGGGCAGGGCAGAGTTTGGCACAGCAAACCGCCTGGGGCAGCAGCACCCTGAGCTCCTGAGCAGCCCCGGGGCAGGGCAGAGTTTGGCACAGCAAACCGCCTGGGGCAGCAGCACCCTGAGCTCCTGAGCAGCCCCGGGGCAGGGCAGAGTTTGGCACAGCAAACCGCCTGGGGCAGCAGCACCCTGAGCTCCTGAGCAGCCCCGGGGCAGGGCAGAGTTTGGCACAGCAAACCGCCTGGGGCAGCAGCACCCTGAGCTCCTGAGCAGCCCCGGGGCAGGGCAGAGTTTGGCACAGCAAACCGCCTGGGGCAGCAGCACCCTGAGCTCCTGAGCAGCCCCGGGGCAGGGCAGAGTTTGGCACAGCAAACCGCCTGGGGCAGCAGCACCCTGAGCTCCTGAGCAGCCCCGGGGCAGGGCAGAGTTTGGCACAGCAAACCGCCTGGGGCAGCAGCACCCTGAGCTCCTGAGCAGCCCCGGGGCAGGGCAGAGTTTGGCACAGCAAACCGCCTGGGGCAGCAGCACCCTGAGCTCCTGAGCAGCCCCGGGGCAGGGCAGAGTTTGGCACAGCAAACCGCCTGGGGCAGCAGCACCCTGAGCTCCTGAGCAGCCCCGGGGCAGGGCAGAGTTTGGCACAGCAAACCTCCTGTGGCAGCAGCATCCTGTGCTCCTGAGCAGCCCCGGCGCTCCGGGGCAGAGTTTGGCACAGTCCTCCAAACCCCGCAGTCCTCCAGTTCCCCTGCAGCACAGTGAGGTGTGGAAGGGGAGCTCGGTGGCCAAAGGCTCCCAGGGCTGGGGGAGCACACCAAGTGTGGGTGCCTGGAGCTGCCTCGCACGCTCCAGGGCTGGGGTTCTGGGAACAGCCCCTCCTGAAGCACACAAACGGCATTGCTGGGGCTTGGGGCAGTGCACAGAGGCAGCTGAGCAGATATTTTGGACACTGGAGTGTGAGTTGGGAAGCTCCTCTGGGAAGAGGTGGTAATATTTTGCATCCCACTTTTTGCTGTGTTGGGAAGTCCCATTGATCTTGCTCGGTATTTTTCAGGCGTCCTCCCCAGTCAGGGGCACAGCTGGGATGGAGTGATGGTCAGGCTGACTGCACACAGGCAGTTAATCAGGTTGGTTTGGGTTACAAACACTCAGATGGGAGATATGATCCATCAGGGATTCACTTCTCCATTCACTTTGGGTTGGATTTTGCAAATAGGCCTCCTGTTATTCCTTTTATCCTTCCCTTTCCTTCTGGAGAGCAAAACATTTGGAATGCTGAGAGAAAACCTCTCAGCCCTTGCCTGCCCTCACGCAGAGGATTTTTCCTTCACTTCAGTTTGTGTCCCACTGGCTGCCTTTGGCACCCGGGCTCCTGTGAGCTCAGCCAGCCCTTCCTGACCAGTTCCATCAGCTAATCCAGAGTTTATTCCAGCTGCTCTCCTTTCACAGGGCTCTCCTGTTCCTCCAAGCCTCCCAGCCTCTAATCCAGAGTTTATTCCAGCTGCTCTCCCTTTCACAGGGCTCTCCTGTTCCTCTGAGCCTCCCAGCCTCTAATCCAGAGTTTATTCCAGCTGCTCTCCCTTTCACAGGGCTCTCCTGCTCCTCTGAGCCTCCCAGCAGAGAGCAGAGAGCCCCTCCCTGTGCTCCTCAGGCTCGTCTCTCTGCTCCGTGTGAAATGCCCCTCTCCCTGCCCCAGGCCTCGTCCCACATCCATCAGCAGGGGTTTCAGGGGTCCCCCTCCACCCTGCCAGGAGCAGTTGTTCTGCTCCTTGTCCCTGGGCCCACTAATCCCACTGCAGGTTGCACAATGGCATAATCACCTGAGGAATTTGCATGACTGATGGGGTGAGTTCTGAGTGCATAAGGATAAGTTTCATAATTAGCTTTCCCTGTGAACTTGTGCAAACCTGGCCTATTCATAATTTGGTCAGCTCCTGGTTTTTAATGAGGGTGCTGAGAGGGATGGAGCCTCTGGCAGCATCGTTTCATATTTTAATTACCCACAGTAATTCTGACAATTACTCCAATGTCATAAATCACATCATAATGACCCATTAAATAAAACACCCCTATTTAATGATTGGACGAGGATTTCAATTAAACAGACATGCAGTGGCTTAACAAGAAGCCAAAAGCTGCACGGAGTTTCAAAGTGCTCCAAACCTTTCCATTGAGCCACGGCTCCAAAAGATGAGGAAACTTTGTGCAAAGTTGCTTTCAGAGGCCAAGTCCTGATTTCCTTTCCATGGGATGGAATCCATCCCTGTGTCCCAGGCTAGGACTGGACTTGTACACGACTGCAGCCTCCATTGGCCATGCTGGTCTCTGTCTCGTGGTCCAGGAGGATTTAGGATGTCCCTTGCTGCTGGCAGTGCCACTCCCATGGTCACCAACACCCCTGGATGTCCCTGCAGCTCAATGACATTGGATTTCAGCCAGGAAACTTGAGTTTTAGGAGGGGCAGCACCGAGGCACAGCTCCCATGTCCTGGCAGGGAGCTTTTGCTGCACTGTCTGGGCTTTAATGAAGTCTGAGTTTATCCCTGAGCGTGGTTCCTGCTCACAGGGCCTCTGGCTGAGGGGGCAGTGGGTGAGGGATGCTCGGCATCACTTCTCCCCTCTGGTGGTTTCCTGTGCCCCCTGTCAGGGCCGAGGCAGGGCTGGGCTGGGCTGCAGGTGCCTCCTCTGAGGAGCAGTGTGGCAACGGGCCCCGATGGTCGGATGAGAGATCTCTGCAGGCAGGGCTGCTCTTGGAACACGTGCTTTATTTGTAAGGGTTGTGGGCGACAGAGTCTGCGGTTCCAAGAGAGTCCCAAAGAGAAGGAATTTCCTGTTACAGTCAGTTTTATCCCATTCTGTGTTGAATATTCTATTTACAGTGACCAACCGGTGCGAGACACAAATCCTACAGAATTTACATACAGCCTATGAGAACTACGAGATTTGAATAAGGCACTACCCTCTAAACCTTAATGCTGATCTCTAAAATCCCCTCTCCCTGCCTCCTCAGCAGGCCCTTCCTGCATGGTCAGAGGTATTGCCCAATATCCTGTCTCCTGGTCCAGCACGCCTCACATCTCAAAGACTGCTGTCATTTCTATTTCACTGACAGGCTTTTTGTTTTCAGAACCTATTGCTAAGCAATCATATTGATAAATTTCCCTGTATCACCTTCCCCAACAGAGCAGCCCCACAAAGGTGCCACCAGCCCACCCCAAAGGAGGGTCCCCAGCACAGGGTTCAGCTGGGCCACGGGTCCCTGCCTGGGGCTCTCACTGGAAATCACTGCTGGTGTCTCAGGTCCCCAGCAAGCCAAGTCCTGCTCTTTGGATTGTTTTGCTATTAACGACGTCACAATAAGTGGGTGGAAGTAGCTAATGGCTCTAAGCCACAAATGATCCCAAATGTTCCCAGTCTCTGCTCTCCTGTAAACCTTGACAGATTGGGAGTGCTTAGTAAAATATTGTAACACTCAACACGCATTTACAAGACAGAGATCCGTCCCATGACGGCTTCCAGATGTGCGAGTGTGTGCAATTTCATCATTCAGGAACAGACTCTATTGCCCTCTGCAGATCCCCCATCAGGCTGCTCATAAACGCTGCTCATAATTAAATTAACCCACTAACTAGCCATGCAAATTCTGATAAGCGGTGACCAAAAAAATAAAAGCAGAGAGCTGTTGAGATGCTCTCAAAAAATGACAAGGTTGTCTTCAGGGATTTTTTTTTTGTCATTATGAGAAGATTTGTTTTGTTCCCCTTCCTGTTTGCCAGATTCCACTTTGTGCCTTCGTACATGACAAGCGTTTTGAGGTTTTAATCTAATAATTAGGAGCTGAATTTTGCCACCCTTGCTCAAGCTGTCTGTGTCTGC
The DNA here is from genome assembly GCA_013400495.1 of Nicator chloris. Classification (NCBI taxonomy): domain Eukaryota; kingdom Metazoa; phylum Chordata; class Aves; order Passeriformes; family Pycnonotidae; genus Nicator; species Nicator chloris. The sequence goes on along the minus strand of WAAE01007206.1, from coordinate 38,556 downwards.
ATCCCTGGACGGGCTCCCTGCAATCCAGCAGCCTCTGCTCTGAGCGGGGGCAGCAGCACCAGGCTTTGTGTCCGGGAATGCAACCTGTGCCCAGCCCCGGAGAGCGGGACTGCAGGGGGAGGAGGGAGAGCAGGAGGGGAGGAGGGATGGAGAGCAGGAGGGATGGAGGGAGAGCAGGAGGGGTGGGATGGAGAGCAGGAGGGGTGGGATGGAGAGCAGGAGGGATGGGATGGAGAGCAGGAG
>WAAE01007206.1:26305-37327 GCA_013400495.1 Nicator chloris | reverse complement strand
GGAGAGCAGGAGGGATGGGATGGAGAGCAGGAGAGAGGAGGGATGGGATGGAGAGCAGGAGGGATGGGATGGAGAGCAGGAGAGCAGGAGGGATGGGATGGAGAGCAGGAGAGCAGGAGGGATGGGATGGAGAGCAGGAGAGCAGGAGGGAAGCGATGCAGCAGTGGCAGAGCAGGAGGGAAGGGATGCAGTGTTTGCTGGGGGTGCTTCAGGTGGGGATTGGATGCAGAAATGGGGAGCAGGTGGCAGTGGCCTCCCTTCCCTGTCACCCTGAGGTTTCTGTAGGGCCCTGATGCACCGAGCTCCATGTTCAGGCAGTTTGGAATTTCTCCATGAACTCTCCAGGCTTTGCCACAGGAATTCTTCCTAAGGCATCATCACCTGGAGCCCAGAGAAGCTTGGCTGTGTGTCACAGTGTTTTACAAACAACACCTGTTTCACACAAGGACTCAGCCTCGGTGCATTGTGTACACCCCAGTGTCACACAGCTCTTCCCATGCTCTCTCCTCAGCTCAGTTCACCTTTCTTGCTCCTGTTCCAAACTCTAAATAAAGCTGGAGTCCCTAACCGTGGTGGGGGACTGGAAGGATTGCTGCAGTGGAGATGATAACTACAGACTATTTTTATTTTAGTGTTTTCTGTGCAACTGCACCGACTTCACTGGGATTACATGTGCATGGCTCAGGGGCAGATTCGGTTCAGTGCACGTAATTAAGAGAAATTTAACTACTCATTCTTGAGATTGGTTTCACTTGCTGCCTGATGCATTTGTTAATTATGGGACGGAATACTCTAAATTAGAATATTTTGCAGCAACACGTAACACCTCTGTGCCCAGTAATTAAACCTGGCGGTTCCTCGTGGGGCAGGGGAGGCTCTGCGAGGCTTTGGAGTGATTTAACGCAGGAGGAGGAATCAGCCAAGCCCCAGGTCCCGGCAGGGCAGAGGGGAGGGCTCTGTGGTGCCTTCAGAGGCACGGGCAGCGTGCCCTGGGGTGTGGAACCCCCCTGCTGCCCAGGGACCGTGTGCGGGTCTGCAGCCAGCCAGCAGCAGCCAGAGCATCGCCAGAGTGGGCTGGGACAGAGCAGGCCAGGGCAAACCCCCCCAGGGCAGGGCAGGGCAGGGCAGGGGTTTGTGCTGGGGGAGCCCAGCCCGTGGGGACAGGCACCCCCAGGGGATTGCCTCACCTGGCTGTGGCTTTGGGGACAGGCACCCACAGGGGATTGCCTCACCTGGCTGTGGCTTTGGGGACAGGCACCCACAGGGGATTGCCTCACCTGGCTGTGGCTTTGGGGACAGGCACCCACAGGGGATTGCCTCACCTGGCTGTGGATTTGGGGACAGGCACCCACAGGGGTTTGCCTCACCTGGCTGTGGATTTGGGGACAGGCACCCACAGGGGTTTGCCTCACCTGGCTGTGGCTTTGGGGACAGATCCTCACAGGGGTTAACCCTCACTGACCCCTCACCTGGCTATGTTTTTGGGGACAGGCACTCACAGGGGATTGCCCTCACTGACCCCTCACCTGGCTGTGGATTTGGGGACAGATCCTCACAGGGGTTAACCCTCACTGACCCCTCACCTGGCTGTGGTTTTGGGGACAGTGGGGCAGCACCCCGAGGCCTTGCTTGCTCAGAGGGGCTTCATGAGTCAGCTCCAACCCCGTCATCTCTCTGGGCAAGATTTAGAACAAGCAAGCAGCCCTGATTCTGCCGAGTTTGCTGCTGCTCCTGGCTGGGGCACAGAAGGAAGCCGGGTCCCCCAGCCCTCGGGGGGGACAGGTGACACCAAGGCTCGCCGTGGCCACGGTTTCCCGTGGCAAGGGGGAAGAGCTGACATCAGGAGACTGCAGGCGAGGGATTCAACAAAGCTTTAGGGCTTTGCAGAGGCATTATGAAGAATTTAAAGATAGCTTGTCAGCGGGAAGCTGTTGGCAGCTCACAATTTGATAAAAGGACTTCCACTCCCTGCCTCCTAATGCTACAGACAACTGTTAATCACTTATGTTAGTCCTCAAATGAAGTTTGAAACATCTTGGATGTGTCTGGCCATCCTTTAGCGCAGCTGAGAGCTACATTATCTCCTCTGATTCATGGAAATGTGAGCGACTGCTTTGTTCTGGGTCACGGCTGGGGGAAGAGGCAGGAAAGAAACGGAATTTGTGCAGTGTGTGGCAGAAGGAACCCGTAATTAAAGAGAGGCTGTTCAGGGTGGGCTCGGCCCCAGCAGGGTGGGGCCGTCACCCAGAGGGTTTCTCTTCCCTGTCTCCACCTCAGGGATCCCAGAGGTGCCTCCCCCCAGGCCTGTGTGATTCCAGAGCACCAGGGCCAGGAGCTGTGGTTGCTGGCAGGCTCTGTGCAGAGCTGGGGGCTTCCCCGTGCTCAGGAGGCACCCACGGATTGATCGGTAAACCTGAGCCGGGCAGGGAGCCCGTGGGGAGAGGCTCTGATGGCCAAAACGCCCTGGGATCCGTGGCCTGGGGTTTGAGGGGAGCAGGGCACGTGTGGCTGACGGTGGGATCGATGGGGTGCATGGCCTGCCCGCCCTCCAGTTTGGTACCAGATGGGTAAATTCGGGCAAAACTCTTGGAAGCCTCTCCCTGCTCCTCCTCAGAGATGCAAATTTACCTTTCCCTGCGCCCAGGGGTGGGGGAGTCACAGCTCTCCCACTCCCTGCCTCGTGAGGGGCTGCTCCTGTTCCTTCCCAGGAGCTGCGAGGGGCAGAGGGGACAGCAGGGACAGGAATGACCTGCCCAGGGAGGTGGTGGAGTCACCAGCCCTGGATGTGTTTAAAAACAGACTGGATGTGGCACTTGGGGCCAGGGTTTAATTGAGGGGTTAGAACATGGGTTGGACTCGATGGTCTTGAAGGTCTCTTCCAACCTGGACATTGTGTGATTCTGTGAGTCCTGCTGCCTTTGGCCACCTCCCGCCCTCCCCAGGCGTTCAGCCCAGTACCAGCCCCTTCATGATCAGCACCTTGCTGCCCTGATTTTTTCAGCCTTCTGATGTTTTAGTCTTTAAAACTCTTTTCCCATAAATTTTGCTGTAAATAAGAGACTTGTTTGTGGTAGTTTTATCTTTGTTTGCGTTCCTTCTTAGAGGAGGGAACCTTTTGACGGACATCCGTCTTGGCCAATGTGATTGAAGAGGTGTTAACTTTGCCCACCAATCACTGGGCTTGTTTGAAATACTACATAAAGGAGTCAGATTTAGAATAAATTGGATTTAGCTCTCAGAAATCAGACAGAGTCTGTGTCTGCATTCCGTGTCCTCTTACGACAGCTCCTGGCTGCAGCTCGTGTTCCACGTGCTCCTGCTGGTGCTGCTGAGCTGCCCGGTGCCCACAGCCCCAGCACAAAGCTGGGGCCTGAAATTGGCCTCTCCCAGAGCCCTGCAAAGGGGATGTAACCTAAAGTCCCTGAAGACAGGGGAAAATTCCTGCTGGCTTCTCTTTGCTCTCAATCAAGCCCGTGTTTATATAGATATTGCCTCAGCAAAGGTCCCCACCGAAGAACTCATTATTTAAAATAATCCTGGGGACTGATCCGGGCAGCAATAAACGTCCCAGCTGATACAATAACTCCAGGAAACACTTTGCAGTGTATTTTCCCTCGCGTTTGTCTCCGCTGACGCTGACAAAGGAATTCCTGCAGCCCACGGCCCTGTCCCCACGCCGGCATGGGGAACGTGTGGCTCACACCACCTCGGGTTCCCATTTTCCTGTTTTTCCTCGCTACCACAGACGAGGAGGCTGTGACGCCCACAAGGAGGGCACGAGGGTGGGATCCCAGCTGGGCTGAAGAGCTGAGGGGCTGCTCCGGGCTGGGCAGCTCCTGGCTGTGCCCTGGGCTCTGGTGGCCCCGCAGGGACAGCAGAGCCCTCCTGGAGCCTGCAGGGGTGATGTTCCCGTGGTGAGGAGCGGCTCTGCCCCACCAGGCTCTGCTGGTGGGTGGGGGGGTTGTTTTGGGGGCCTTCCTGCCCGTCCAAATCCTTCCCTGCAGTTCTCTGGAACAAGCTGGAGCTCCCACCACTCATTCCATGGCTGCATTTCCTCGTGGTTTCGGTGGTAACCTGGGAACAGAAGGATCTCCAAGGTAACGAGGGATCAGCGATGCCTCCCGTGTTCCAGCAGAGCAGGGCAGGCCCCTTCCCCAGGGTTTGGACACGGGAAGCTCTGACTGACACCTCTTTCACCCTGGAAGTCCACGTGCTGTGTTCCCAGGCCCCTGGGCCCGTGGCAGTATTGATCAGGAGAGCTCTCAGACAGTTTGGTTTATTTATTGAACGCGCCTAATCCGTAAAAGAACAAACCCCATCTCGAAATGGCAGGTTGTGCTCAGAGCTGCCAGGGAGCTGGGAGTAGGCAACCAGATCTTGCAATGAGGTGATCAAAGATTTCATCAAAAATACAGAATGTTCAAGCTGTTCTGCCAGCTGGGAGACTTGTAGCAGGCTGGAATTCATGCTGCTTGAAATGCTGCAGCTTCCTCCCGAGCAAATAAAAGGGCCCTATTGCCCAGCAACCTCCAAAACAGGATTAGTCACCACAAACGGGCAGAAATCCCAACAGGACGGGGAGCTGGGCTCTGGGAATTCAGGGGGATGTTTGGAGAAGACCTTACAGGCAGGTTTGCATGAGGGAAGAGCTCCTGAATGTGTCCCAGCTCCCACTGGTGTGTCCCAGCTCCCACTGGTGTGTCCCAGCTCCCACTGGTGTGTCCCAGTTCTCACTGGTGTGTCCCAGCTCCCACTGGTGAGTCCCAGCTCCCACTGGTGTGTCAGAGCTCCCACTGGTGAGTCCCAGCTCTCACTGGTGTGTCCCAGCTCCCACTGGTGAGTCCCAGCTCCCACTGCTGTGTCCCAGCTCCCACTGCTGTGTCCCAGCTCCCTGTGCTGGGGGTTTGTGTGGCTGGGCCAGGCTGTGCAGGGAGCTCTGTGCCAGCACCAGGAGCCACCACGAAGGAAAGAAGGACAAAAATGGCTTTTGGACTTGGTATTCCTGCAGCATCTTCCTGTGCAACCACAATTCCAGGTCAGGCAGGGCCTCAAGGAGCCTGAGGTGAACTTTTGGGAGGGAGCTGGGTCCCAGGCTGTGCTTTGGGTGTCAGGAAGCTTCGTTGTTAAAGTTGTTTGGGGGCTTCGAGGGGCAAATTCACTCCCAGGGGCTTTGTCATAACACTGCAGCTTCTCCCTGTGCTCTGAAAGCCACGGTGGGTGGGTGGGTGGATGGATGGATGGATGGATGGATGGATGGATGGATGGATGGATGGATGGATGGATAAAGGATGGATGGATGGATAAAGGATGGATAAAGGATGGATGGATGGATGGATGGATGGATGGATGGATGGATGGATGGATGGATGGATGGATGGATGGATGGATGGATGGATGGATGGATGGACATTACAGAGTTCCTCCTTGGTGGCCATGCAGAGCACAGGCCATGAAAGCACATGTCACAAAATGATCTGATTTTTACATGATGCATTAAACATTTATGGGTTTTCTTCTTTTAGCACTGACCAAGATGTCTGGGAATTCAGGTGGATTTTTGCCCCTTGACCTCAGTAAAGAAGTGACAAATGCCAGGGCTGGGCAGTGTTTTTGGGAGGAAGGCCCGAGTCCTTCCTGGTGCCACACCTGGCCCTGCTGCACGTTCCCTGCTCTGCCTGCCCCTCTTGGGCTCATAATTGTGCATTTCCTCTGCAGATTCCAGCAGTAATAGTTTTTCCAATTGTTCCTATAAAATAAGCTATAAAATAGATTGTGTTTTTAATTGTTTAGCTTCATTCAGCAGACTAATCGTTGGACTTCAGGCATGTTACATTAAATACAGCTAAAGGTTTCATTATTCAATTTAAACTAATCTAATTAGTCAGAGACAATCATTTAATTTGGTTATGATTCTAATCTCTCATCAGGAAACTTCTCCCTGACAAAGTCCCTGCTTTCTCTTTGGGAAATGAAACTGCCAAGGAGGGAACGTTGTAGGGAAGTAGCCAGGAAAAAGCCACAAGGCCAAAGTGGTTACTGAGCTCCTGGCATTAAACTGGTGCTGCTGCCTGGTTCTGACTTCTGGTTTGAAGCCAACAGGGCTGAAATTTTCTCTGCTGTAGGGCACACTTGGAATCCCAGCACTCAAAGGGGAGACAATTCTTTTTACACAAAGTCTCCCCCTCCCCAAGCCACAGAGGTCACACAGATAAGGAGGGGTTTAAACCTTTCTGACTGAAGAGAAGAATCTCAAAGAACCCCCGTGGCTGTGTGAGCAGAATTCTGGCTTCACCCGGAGGTGTCAGGGAGCAGAGGGCAGGAGTGACAACCAGCCCTGCTCTGCAGTACCAGAGCTCCTCCTGCAAGCCCAGGAGTGCAGCAAGGAGCCCCTGGCTGGGGCTCAGTGGCCCAGGGGCTCTGGGTTCTGTGTCCAGCCAGGGCAGGCCCCCCCATCCCTCCCCAGCAGGAAAATAATCCCTTTCCCTGCAGGCTGGGGAGGGTGCTCAGCTCCAGGCAAACCCAGCTGGAGCTCAGAACTGCAATGGAAGCAAAACCCACTCCAGCCCAGAATATTTATGGCATCTCCTCCTTCCTTAATTTGGCGAAGGAGCTGAGATTTCTCCTCTGGAGAACGTGCAGTATTAATTAACTGAGGACGGGCTGAGAAATGGATGGCTCTCCTAAGTGTTTTCCCTATACTTTATTATCATTCTAGGCTTTTAAAACAATGGCTGTGCCAAGGAAAAGATTAGAGTGAGGCAGAGACAGGGGTTTTTCAATAATAACCAGACAAAATAATATCAATACACAGCATATACCATCAGAACAGGAGACAAATTCGTTACAAGGCATATCTGAGTAAGAGGTAATTGTGACTTGAATAGATTACTTTTATCTAATGTATTTATTGCTACATAAATATAAAGATGTATAGAGCTCTTCTGATTGTACCCAGAGAGGAAGTAAATAGTATGGATTTTTATACCTGTGATTTATGTCTCTCCATCTGCAGTGACAGATTCAGATGCTGTACCTTACACCTACCCTGCATCTTTCCAGCTGGGAGTGGAAAACCCCTCAGGGCAGGAAGGTTCCAGCCCTTCCCTGCCTGTCCTGGGTTTTGTTTGATTCACATTCACTGAGCTCTGCAGACAGAAAAGCAGGGTTCTTACAGGGTACCATCATCAGGGAGTGAAAGGGACTTGCAAAGCAAGGCTGAGACAGAGGTTTCACTTCCTCACGTCAGCACCAAACCTGGCACTGTGAAAATCCCCAGTGCAGGGTGGCCAGGGCTGCAGGGACAGCAGGGGACTCGCCTGGATGCCCAGTGACCCTGCCCGCCCAAACCCCCCCTGGTGCAGCCTGCAGAGACAAACCCAGGGCATTCTGCATCCTGGCCACGATGGAGAGCAGCCTTTGGGTGTGGGGGCTGTGACCAAGCCCACAGCAGCCCCGTTCAGGTGGGTTTGGGCCCCCTTTTTGTGGGCATTTCCCAGCCCACAGACCCTGTGTGTGCACAGCCCCTTCCCCTGGGCACCAGCCAGGTCTGAGACAGCCAGACCCACACGGGGCAAACGCTGCTCCCCCTGCAGGGACGAGACTTGTGGGGTCACTGCTGCTGCCAAGGGCTTCTCATCTTCCCCACGGAGAAATTTGGGTTTCCAGTAATGCTGTAATTACCCTCCTGTCATGTCACAAAGCAAACAGGTTGGCAAACCTAGGCACAGAACTAAATAATCTGTGGCATAATCTAAACACATAATGGTAATTAAAGCTGACAGCTTAATAAGATACTGAGCTTCAAATGTACAGCAGTAATCTGCAATTAAGTAATCTTTTGTAATAGCACCCTGCCAGTTTGGGAAACTTCAGGTAAAGGCTGTGTACTGTTCCACAGCAAAAATATTGACACAAAGAGAAGGAATCCAGGCAGGGATCAGCCCCCAGAGCCCCAGAGCTGTCCAGGGAAGGCACAAGGACTCCCTGATCCACCCCAGGCAGCAGCCGGGCTCCGCCTGGGAAGGGCCCGTGCTGGGCTTTGCAGGGATGTGGTGCCTGGCGCTGCTCACAGGGGTTTGGCAGAGCCTTGTCTGCCCCCAGAGATGGTGGGACGGGGCTGCAGCCCCTCCAGCACCTGCCAGGGGCTCTGATCTCCATCCCTCCCCTGCTCCCCTGAGCAGAGAGGATCGACACTGTCTGAACCAGAAAAAATTCCACTCCTGACAAACTTTTGAGCGGAGTTCAGATCCCGCTCTGCCACCCCAGCCTGAGCCAACAGAAGCAGCAATGGCATCTCTGTGAAGTCAACAAAACGAGGGGCAGAAATGAGATTATTCTGCTCGTTTTCAAAAAGGGTGCACGAGTTCTGCTCCGAGACCTGAAAGCCAAGCTGCAGGGACAGAGGGCACGTGGCAGTGCCACCCCAGCAGCTCAGGACCGACTGACACTGTCACACACGGGTGGCCCCCACCCTGCTGGCAGTGGAGGAGCAGCTCAGTCCCTCAGGTCGTTCCCACCTCTCCTCTGGGACAGCCCCATTCCCTGTCCCCTTCCCTGTCCCCCCCTGCCCCACCTCGGCACCAGGGGACAGTGGCACTTTCAGGGCAGCTGCACAGACACAGACCGAGGGTGAGCTGGCCAGGAGCAGCGTGCCAGGTCCAGCCAGGCTCTCCTGGGAAGGCTGCAGTGTCGGGAGAGTATTGTATGAGTACTGCTGCTCACTGATATGTCAATCAGCCCGGGGTAATTAATGACTGCTGCTGTCAGGGCAAGAGCAACTCCAGAGACAGCAGGGCCTGCCTGAAAGGACGAAATGTCCCTGCCCAGGAATGTCAGCCCTCTGCAGAGGGGCACCCTGAAATGCAGGGAACACGGGAAGGGACCCAGCAGTGCTGCCAGCAGTGCCAGGGACGGGGTGTGACCGCAGGGGACAGCAGGGAGGGAGGCTCCAGCAGCACAGAGTCCCCTCCCCTGGCTGGCCTTGGGGATGCCTCAGGACCCTTGGAGCAGCACTGCTGGCTCAGCTTGGAACCAGAGCAGCAGAGGGGTTTGGGAGGCACAACCTGAGCCGTGAGTGCAATGTTCCCCCCAGAGCCTGGAGCAGAACTGCCAACTGCTTCTGCAGCTCCTGGGGTCTCCACAGGCAGAGAACCTTTCAATGCCATGCTCCAGGTACTCGAGTGAGCCCTGAATTCCCTCCGGATCCAGCCGTGGGCTCCTGAGCCCTGCAGGAGCAGCTCCAAAAGCCCAGGAGCAGCTCGGGGCGGGTGGGACGGGGCAGCTGCTGGGTGATGGGGGCAGACCCTGGCCTGGCCTGAGTGCAGAGGGGTTCCCAGCAACGCTGCTGCCTGCAGCTGCACCCAAACATCTGCTGGGGGAGAAGGAAACATCTCCTGGGCACGTCACAGAAGTGCTGCTCCTTTAAAGTGGGCTCCCAAGCCAGCCTGGCTCCGTGTGTTGTATTGAGGGCTCACACACACACCAGCACACCTCCACTGCCTCCCCACCCTCCCCACCCCTGCCGAGGAACTCAGCAGAGAAACTACAGAATGAGGGTGACATGCAAATCCTATTAATTCACCCAAGTATGGAAATGCAATCCTTTTGATGTCAAAAAGTACAGCAATGATATGTTAAAGAGCTCAGCACGCTGCTGTTAAATATGTAAAGTGCAGATTCCCCCGCAGCTCCATCACTCCTGCATCAGCCCGGACTATAGCTCCCGACTCCCAGAGACTGGGAATTACTCCAACAGCATTACAGGCCTGTGCCCAACAATGTGGTCAGAGGCTGCTAAGAGGATTTGGGATCAGCGTGGATTTCCTTTCCCCCAGCTCGTGCGGGTGCTCTGCTCAGGGAAATGCAGGTGACAGATCCCACAGGGCAGGAAAGGAGCTGCGGGAGGAATGGGGAAAGAAGTTATTTGATGCACTGCAGGCAGAGGAAACGATTTTAGAGTTAAAAAAGGAGAGAGAGAGGGAGAGAAAGAGAGGGAGTGGCACTTCAGGCCTTTTTTGTGCCTTCGACCTGGGTTTGAACCATGGTAGGTTTTCCCCAAGAAATACTGACTGAGATGAGGGCACAGAGAGATGTGTTCAGAATATGGCAACTACAGGGACAGCTGGAATAGTCCTGGTGGGATTTCAGAGAGTTCCCAGGTGGGGAGAGCCTTCTCCTCTCACCTGCTCTACCACGGATTCACCCCATGCCAAGGTTTCAGTGAAGGTGCAGCTTCAGCTCTCCTGGACAGACATTTAGTCTTGATTTAAAGATTCTGAGCAACCAAAAAAATTCACCCCATCCTTCAGCAGCTGCTCCAGAGCCCAATTAGCTCTATTTGAGATGGGTGTATGCCATTCCTGAGCAAAATTAAACCATTCCAGGGAATTCTGCACGTGCAATCAGTCATTGAAACCAAAATTCAGGTTTTTGCAGCTTGACCCGAAGGCACCGGATTGATGAGCACGAGAAAAACCCAAACAAAAAACCCCCTGAAGCTGTCCCATAAATCAGGCCCTGCCTGTGCATTACTGAGTCAGCTGAGGGAGGAGAGTGATGGTGTTTGGTGTTTTTCCTCCCTCTCTTTCCCCTAACACTAATTAGGTTTGAAAGGCTGCAGCTTGAGTCCAGATACCGCATGCCGAGAAGAAAGGAACCCAAACAGCTGACGCAGAGTTCAGACTAAACTAACTGCAAGCTCCCCAGGGACATCACAAGGTAAACCTGATAGTCCCTGTCATTTACAATCATTATCAGGCAGCAGAGGCGCTGTGATTTTACTGGGGAGCCAATTAACAGATTCCCGAAGCTCAGGGATAAGGTCTTGGTCCTTTTTTCTGGTTCAGGCAGGAGAACGGGGGAAGAAAGGCTTTGTTTGGAGGGGATGCTCCAGGAGCTTTCCTGCCCTGGGGAATGGGCAGGGCTGGGCTCTTGAGGGAAAAGAAAAGAGCAGGGGTGGCAGGGGCAGAGCCCTGGCTCTGGTGCCAGCTCTGGACAGCTGGGTGAGGTGTTCTCCATCCCAGC
>WAAE01007206.1:4600-25677 GCA_013400495.1 Nicator chloris | reverse complement strand
TCCCAGCCCCATCCCAGCCCTGCACAGCTGGGTGAGGAGGGTGTGCAGCTCCATCCCAGCCCTGCACACAGGACATGGGACAATCCCTGTCAGCTGGCACAGCCAGGACTGGCTCAGCACGGGGCACTCAGGAGCCCAACACGAGTGAGAAGCCAGAGAAGAACCTTGGCCCAAGGCTGCAGATGGAAACGTGTCTGTGCTGGGGAGGTCTGGGCTCTGGATCCAGGTCTGGGCGCTGTGCTGGACTCATCCTCCCCAGAACAAACTGCTGATGCATCTGCAGCTCAGGACAGATTGCAAGTGGGACTGGGTGAGCTGTGCTTGGAGCAAACAGAGCACAGAGGAGGTGTCCAGCCTTCCCCTGCCAGCCCTTTGCAGCCTGAGCCGCAGCCAAGGCAGGCAGCTGAGCTCCTGCTGGGCGCTTTTTGGCCTGCAAGCACCCACTGGATCTGCAGACTTGGATAAGGGTTGGAGCACTGGGCGCTGTCACCCTCTGGCCACCCAGCCCGGGTGGCAGCAGGGTCACAGGCAGTCCTTACACGGGGTGCTGTGAGCACACAGCAGAGCTGGAAGGGGGCAGGAGCAGCCTGGGCAGGCTCTGAGCACACAGGACCCTCACACTCACAGCCTGGGCAGGCTCTGAGCACACAGGACCCTCACACTCACAGCCTGGGCAGGCTCTGAGCACACAGGACCCTCACACTCACAGCCTGGGCAGGCTCTGAGCACACAGGACCCTCACACTCACAGCCTGGGCAGGCTCTGAGCACACAGGACCCTCACACTCACAGCCTGGGCAGGCTCTGAGCACACAGGACCCTCACACTCACAGCCTGGGCAGGCTCTGAGCACACAGGACCCTCACACTCACAGCCTGGGCAGGCTCTGAGCACACAGGACCCTCACACTCACAGCCTGGGCAGGCTCTGAGCACACAGGACCCTCACACTCACAGCCTGGGCAGGCTCTGAGCACACAGGACCCTCACACTCACAGCCTGGGCAGGCTCTGAGCACACAGGACCCTCACACTCACAGCCTGGGCAGGCTCTGAGCACACAGGACCCTCACACTCACAGCCTGGGCAGGCTCTGAGCACACAGGACCCTCACACTCACAGCCTGGGCAGGCTCTGAGCACACAGGACCCTCACACTCACAGCCTGGGCAGGCTCTGAGCACACAGGACCCTCACACTCACAGCCTGGGCAGGCTCTGAGCACACAGGACCCTCACACTCACAGCCTGGGCAGGCTCTGAGCACACAGGACCCTCACACTCACAGCCTGGGCAGGCTCTGAGCACACAGGATGCTCACACTCACAGCCTGGGCAGGGTGGGCAGGCTCTGAGCACACAGGACCCTCACACTCACAGCCTGGGCAGGCTCTGAGCACACAGGATGCTCACACTCACAGCCTGGGCAGGCTCTGAGCACACAGGATGCTCACACTCACAGCCTGCAGGGTTTCTGGTTTGTCACCAGCTGAACCTTCCCTCCTTCCCAGCTGGGATTCTGTCCGAGCAGGGCACTCAGGGGGTGACATCCCTTTTTCTTCCTCACTGTTTGCCTGCCATGAATGACCACACGTGCCTGCACCTCTGTGTTCTGAGATTCAGCAGGTTTTGTGCAGTGCCAGGGCATTTTGCACTAAGAAAACTGCAAGAAACACCAAAACCTGTTCACAGGTGCCTCCTGTCCCTGCCAGCCTTTGTTCAGCTGCTCTGCCGGAGCCAGCAGTTCTGGGAAGGAGGAACAGGCAGAGAAATCCTAAGAAAGGTAAAAGCATTAATGGGTCAAGGCCTCCTTTGCATAATTCCATTATCACCAGGAAGATGCTGCAATAATCATGTTAGGCATGTGCTCTGGAGCATCAAAGTGACTTGTCTTACCTTACTTTTTGATGTTAGACAGGTTTAAATGCTTTGTACAGCTGAGGCACCTCCGACAGCTGATCAAGAGAGCCTGTGCTGTTCAAGCAAAGCAAAGGCCTGTTTTGCCTTTTTTTTTTAATGTCAACAATGCCACATTCTTCCAGCAAGGAACAATCTCTGTTGTCACAAGCTGTGCAGAGCAAAGGTGTGGGAGAGGGGCTGTGTGTGGGTGCCTGCAAACTCCCTGGAGCTGCCACCTGGGCATGGCTTCAGCAGAAGGGCAGGAGGCAGCAGGTGCAGGCTGTGCCCTGTGCTGGATCTGCACATCCCAGTGCTGGATCTGTACATCCCTGTGCTGGCCCTGCACAGCTCCCTGCGCTGGATCTGCACAGCCCAGTGCTGGATCTGTACATCCCTGTGCTGGCCCTGCACAGCTCCCTGCGCTGGATCTGCACAGCCCAGTGCTGGATCTGTACATCCCTGTGCTGGCCCTGCACAGCTCCCTGCGCTGGATCTGCACAGCCCAGTGCTGGATCTGTACATCCCTGTGCTGGCCCTGCACAGCTCCCTGCGCTGGATCTGCACAGCCCAGTGCTGGATCTGTACATCCCTGTGCTGGCCCTGCACAGCTCCCTGCGCTGGATCTGCACAGCCCAGTGCTGGATCTGTACATCCCTGTGCTGGCCCTGCACAGCTCCCTGCGCTGGATCTGCACAGCCCAGTGCTGGATCTGTACATCCCTGTGCTGGCCCTGCACAGCTCCCTGCGCTGGATCTGCACAGCCCAGTGCTGGATCTGTACATCCCTGTGCTGGCCCTGCACAGCTCCCTGCGCTGGATCTGCACAGCCCAGTGCTGGATCTGTACATCCCTGTGCTGGCCCTGCACAGCTCCCTGCGCTGGATCTGCACAGCCCAGTGCTGGATCTGTACATCCCTGTGCTGGCCCTGCACAGCTCCCTGCGCTGGATCTGCACAGCCCAGTGCTGGATCTGTACATCCCTGTGCTGGCCCTGCACAGCTCCCTGCGCTGGATCTGCACAGCCCAGTGCTGGATCTGTACATCCCTGTGCTGGCCCTGCACAGCTCCCTGCGCTGGATCTGCACAGCCCAGTGCTGGATCTGTACATCCCTGTGCTGGCCCTGCACAGCTCCCTGCGCTGGATCTGCACAGCCCAGTGCTGGATCTGTACATCCCTGTGCTGGCCCTGCACAGCTCCCTGCGCTGGATCTGCACAGCCCAGTGCTGGATCTGTACATCCCTGTGCTGGCCCTGCACAGCTCCCTGCGCTGGATCTGCACAGCCCAGTGCTGGATCTGTACATCCCTGTGCTGGCCCTGCACAGCTCCCTGCGCTGGATCTGCACAGCCCAGTGCTGGATCTGTACATCCCTGTGCTGGCCCTGCACAGCTCCCTGCGCTGGATCTGCACAGCCCAGTGCTGGATCTGTACATCCCTGTGCTGGCCCTGCACAGCTCCCTGCGCTGGATCTGCACAGCCCAGTGCTGGATCTGTACATCCCTGTGCTGGCCCTGCACAGCTCCCTGCGCTGGATCTGCACAGCCCAGTGCTGGATCTGTACATCCCTGTGCTGGCCCTGCACAGCTCCCTGCGCTGGATCTGCACAGCCCAGTGCTGGATCTGTACATCCCTGTGCTGGCCCTGCACAGCTCCCTGCGCTGGATCTGCACAGCCCAGTGCTGGATCTGTACATCCCTGTGCTGGCCCTGCACAGCTCCCTGCGCTGGATCTGCACAGATCCCTGCTGAGCTCCCCGGGCTGGCAGAGGGTGGGAGCTCTGTGGGGATGAGATTGGAGCTGCCTCATGTTCCCAACTTCTGCTGGAGCTTTCATGGAGAGCTTGGGGGTTGATTTGCTTTGGGTTTGGTTTTTTGGTTTTGTTTTTATTTTTTTTTTCCCTTTGGTGGCACAACAGGATTTTTGTTTCCAGCCAGAAGGAGGAGCCAGATCAGTCTGGAGTTTGGCTCTCTGGTTTTCTGCTAAAACAAAACAAAACAACAACGAGATTCATGCTTTGCCCTTTGGGGCCAGGAGGAAGGAATATTGGGGTTTTGTGCAAGGGAAATGGATTTTTAAGTCTTTTTTTACAGGTTTCAGGGTTGGGGTTAAAGCTTTAGCCCTGTTTTCCTTTCACTTTCATCCGTGACTCAGCCCATGGCTTAAAGAAAGCTTTAAAGAGGAGCAGGCTGCTGTGACTTGGTGTTGTGGCTCTGTAGGACACGATCTGAGCAGGATGAGCTCCTTTCTCCCTCTGCCTCCTCTGAATCCCCTGCAACACCAGCAGTGACCTGGTCCCGGTGCCCTCCCTCCTGTGGGCAGCCCCAGCCTTTGTCCCAGCTCTGGAGCTGCTCTGGGCTTCTCCCCTCTCCAGGCAAGCACCAAAGAGCAGCAGAAGTCCTGACTGCCAGCCCGGAGCATCAATCATAATTCCTGAGCTGCCAGCAGTCATGTAACTGCTTAAAGAGCTCGGCAGCCCTCTGGCACTTAAAGAAAAAAAATCATCTAATTAATCACAGGTGAAACAGCTTGGACCTGCTCCAAAAGCCCCTGAATTTACTGCCAAGCGTTGATGCTAATTTTCCTTCTAAGTAACCCCCTTAAGAAATTTACGATTAGGTAATTAAAGTGATGAATAAAGAGATACTTAGAAGAAAAGAGAAGAAAGAGGGGAAAAAAAACCTTGAGTCAAAAGCCTTAAATCTCCTCCCCTCCTCAAAGAGAAATGTTAGTCACTTCTGCACGTGCTTTGTCTCTGGAAATTGGGTTGGATTCCCACAGGAGGCTTGAGAAATATTCCTTCAATGCATGTTTGCATAACCAAATAACACAGAGAAGAAGGAACTCCTGAGCAGATTGTGACGCTGAGGTGGCTGAGGGGAAAGGGACCTGTGGCTTCTCTCTGAGAATCCCACACTGAACAACTTCTGTCAGGAGCTGCCTCCTGCCTTCCCCTGCCTTCCTGAGACCACTGCTTTAAAGGTGATTGGGGACCTCGGAATGCCAGCTAATTAAAAAATGCAGTGATATCTAATTAGGAACTCTGGAGTATGTGAGGGCTTTCGAAGTCTGACCAGGTCCCCAGCTGTGTGTGAGGCTCTGCAGTGTCTCTCCCTTCCCTCCCCTCGTTTTTCCCAGAGGAGCAGGATCTCAGCAGCCTCTGATCCCTGTGGTCTCTTCAGGCAAATGTTCCACCCCAAACTCGGCACGAGGGCTGTGAGCTCAAACACGGGCACAGAGGATGCAGGGGTTTGGTTGTTTCCATTAAAAATGCAGAGGTGGCCCCAAAAGAAAGGGAAAAGCCAGGATCCAGAGTCAGCTCCAGGCTCTGCCTGACAGCCCTGACCCTGCCCTGTCCACAAAGCCCTGCTGGCCCCTCACAGCCTCCCTGAGCTGAGGGAAGAGCTGCTGGGTGATCCTTGAGGGGAGCGGAGAGGAGAAAAAATGAGGAAATGGCAGATTAGATCTGAGGTGACAGAGATGAGGAATAAAAGCCATTAGAGCCCATTTGCAATGTGCCCTCATTGAGTCAAGTTTCAAGGTGTTTTTGCAGATTATTAATAGCCTGACAGCAGTTTTTGTACAGGAATCTGATAGGGGAAATAGCTCTGGTGTACACACAGTGCAGGCAAGGTGCAGGGGCTCCGTTTGTTCACTTGGTGTGAGATGCAGCAGAGCAGCAGCTGGCTCCAGGCACAACAATCCTGGGTTCCAGCCGTGCCCACATCCCTGTAACCCTGCAGAGCCAGCAGAGCAGCTCCCAGAACCTCAGCAACACAGTCTGGGCTGATTCCAGGGGCTCACATCCCTGTAACCCTGCAGAGCCAGCAGAGCAGCTCCCAGAACCTCAGCAAAGCAGCCCGGGCTGCGTCCAGGGGCTCTGCATCATCCCAGCCCTTGGTGAACGGAACCTTGGGGTCTGCGGGGTGTTTTGGACGCTGAAAATCTCCCAGGGATCCAGTTTATTCAGCGTGGCTTCTTTTAAACTCAACAGAGCCCCAGTCCCGAGCAGCTCTCTCCTGTCTCATCCCCCTTGTCTGAATCATCTCAGCTGCACCCCGTGAAATGAAAGCCGGGGCGAGCAGAGCCAGGCTGGGGCGTGTGGGAAAGGAGGGTTAAAACATTCCCAAAGCTGCCCTTTGGAGCTGCGTGCTTGTAAAAGAGAAAAACCAGGTGGGGAGCGCTTTGAACTCGGCAGGCTTTGTGGGGCTGGGCTGTCGGAGTGAGTAATTGCAGCTTTCCGTGTGAGCAGGGCTGGCCCGGGGCCGGGGCAGGGCTGGAGCTCCCGGCAGCACCGGGTGGGGATGGGGTGGGATGGGAATTTGGGATGGGAATTTGGGATGGGATGGGGATGGGGATGGGGATGGGGATGGGGATGGGGATGGGGATGGGGATGCTGCTCCTCCCTGGCTGCTCCTCCCTGGCTGCTGCTGTTAAACTGCAGCTTCCCCAGCCCGTCCTGCAACCTCCCCCTGTTTGTGAGCGTTAGAAATGATCAAGCCTTGCTTCTTGTTACGTGTGGTGGAGGCAGCCAGGTTACCAGTGGAAGTGGACAACAAAGAGCAGGGCCTGGTTTTAGCCCCTCTGGCTGCTCCTGTCCACCCAGCGCTGCCTGCAGGGCGGGCTGCTGTGCCAAGTGCTGTCCCCACGGAGGAAGGATGCTCTGGTGGTGGCTGCAGAGCCCGGAGCAAACCCAGAGCAGCTCAGTCCTTCTCCTGAACCCACATCCCCCGGGCTGGGACGGGGCACGTGCAGTTCCTGCTGGCTTTGGTAAAACCTGGCAGGTGTTTCCAAACTCCATCGCTGTGGGGCAGAGCAGTGCTGGGCTGGGGCAGGGCTGGGGGCAGGATTTCCTTCACACCCTCTGGAACTCACAGCACGTGTTGGGAGCCTGGGGCAGGTCCTTGCTCAGCACTGCTGGACCCTTGGGCTGTGAGCTGCTCTGGGGCAGCTTGCCCTGATCCAAATCCTGCTGGGAAGCAATTCCAGTTCCCCACAACTGCACCTCCAGTGTCAACTCAGCACTCGGTGTTTCCCAGAGAGCTGCTGGAGATCCGGCTCCTGGCTCTGGGGTTCCCACCTGGATAAGCCCTCAAGACCTGGGCTTTTGTCACTGCAGAGAGCTGATCCCACCCTGGATCAGCCCGAGGCCTTCTCTGCTGGGGAACTGCCCAGTCTTCTCCTCGTCTTTGCATTCTGGGCAGTGTCCTGTGCCCTTGGCCTCCCCCTTGCCATCCTGGAGGCTGCTGCTGCTAAGTTCAGTTTGTCTGAGTTCTCACAGGATCCCCCTGTTCCTGCAGCTCCCCAAAAACTGCCTCCTACAATGGAAAGAATTTGTGTTTCTCATCATTTCATTAAAGGTGTCTCTCACCCCTTCCCATAACTAGTTGCTTTTGATTTCAAATGAAAACATAACTTCCCCTCCATGGGAAAAAGAAAAGCTTCCCATCTAAGAATATCCAAAAAGTGACTTATTCAAATGCAATTCTTCTCATGCAGTTTTTCAGCGAGGTTTTTCCTTGACCCTGTTCTCCAAGCTGCAATTTCTTAAGACTGCAATGATATTTCAGCCCCGCAGGACAAAACTCAGCTGCAGACCCAGTGCTGAGCTCTGCAGCCTGGGAACGGCCGGCCCTCGGGATGGGAGGTGCCCATAAACAGCGAGGGGTTCTTGCCCTTCTTCTATGGCTCTGCACAGCCAGAGTTTCCTGTGTGAGAGCCCTCCTGCAGTGCCAGCCTGGGGCAGCTCTGCCCCAGCCCTGCTCGCTGCTCCTTCCCTCCCCAGGCTGCTCCCGTGGCAATTCCAGTGGCTGAATTCCTTCCTCCAGTAAAACCTTAACAAGTTGAGCTGAATCTTCAAACGAATCCACGTCTCCCTCAATAAATATCAAAAGGGAAATCCAGCTTAATATAACCAGAGGACGGTGACGTGGCGCTGTTTATACGGCTCAATTTCCCTCCAGTTAAACCGCTAATGGCACTTGGAGGGCTCGTAATTAGCAGCCACATCTGACAGAACAAAGCCATCCCTGCCAGCCCAGCCAGGGCAGGATGAAAGCACCACCAGCACAGGCCCAGGGCCCAGCTCCAGGGCTGGACTTGTCTTGCAGGAGCAGTGCTCGGCTCTCGTGCTCGATGCAAGCTTTTGCTCAGGAGAATCCCCATGCCCAGGGGATTGGTGTCTCCCCCTGTGCCTGGCTCTCCTCAGGCTGCAGCAGACCCTGCCCAGCACCACCTTCCCCCTGCCCGGGCAGGATTTGCTCCAACCCCACGAGTTTGGGGCTGATCACAGGTTCCAGCTTGTCTGTACTTTGTTTTCTCTGGAGCCCCAGGAGGCTCTGAGGTGCAGAGCAGACGCGAGCCCAGAAAAGGAGCAGGTGATGAACACCGAGCGGTGGGGCTGGAGCTGCAGTCACACCTGACTTTTATTTGGGGGTTTTTTTCAGTACATGTCGCCTGTTTTGCCCAGCCCTTTCCTGTGCCTCTCCCCAGCACAGCCAGGAGCAGCCCATTAGTGTGAGGGATGCGTGTCACTGCCTGCTGATCTAGGCCAGGGCTGGGGCTGCTCCTCAGAACCCGTGCCCAGAAGCACAATTAGACACCAGCCAAGACTCTCAGCAGTGATTTAAAACGGGTTCTGCTTTTAAAGGTACGTCTTGAAAGCACCTGGTTTTGTAAAGATGTCAAAGCTGCTCAGCTCTCAGTATCTGCAAATCAGCAGCTCTCAAATGAGGCACATAAAAACGGCAGCGTGCCGTGGTGTGAGCCTGCTCTGGAAATGTTGTCAGTGCTGCTGGGGCTGAGGCTGTGTGAGCCTCACACCCAGCCCTCTGATCCTGCACAGCAGCTGTGAGCCCTTCCACGGCTCCACACACAGCCAGGCTGGAAAGGTTAAGCACAGTTTGGCCCGGGAATTCAGATATTTAAACTCATCTCTCCGTGGCTTATAAGGACTACTGGTTGTTATGGGGGGAAAGGAGATTTATTGAGCGGGGATAAAACCTGAGTGAAGTCACAGCTGCACAGAATCTTTCAGCATTTGCCTTTTTTTTTTTGGTTTGTTTTATTTTTTTAAAGCAATTCAACAAGTTAAGCCTGAGCAACTGCGTCTGACCCCAGGGCTACAGTAACATCTGTGAGTGTCCTCTGTCATTTGCGAGCTGGAACGGCTCTAATCTCCCGAGCACACTGCTCTGCGGTGACATTTCCAGGACAGCCGCGCTCCGAAAGGCAGGCGCCGGCCTTGGATCCGAGTTTAAAATAGAAACGCGTTTGCCTTTGTGCGCAGCCCGGGATGGCTGGGGAGAGGCCCCGGGAGCTGCCCCTCACCCCGACGCGGCCCGGAGAGCGCTCCTGCCGCCCCAGAACCGCTCACCTCCGCGCAGACACTGCTAATTAACCGGCTAAATTAGAGCAGAACCGGGGCTGGCGCTGGAGGGGACTGCAGGGGCCGAAGCGCTCCCGACGTGGCACACGAGCAGGAGGATGCTGCGGGGAGCCGGGGGATGCTGCAGGGAGGCTGCTCTCCCTCCCCTCGCTGCAGCCCCGACCTGCTGAAGCTGTGGGAGGGTCCTGGGGACAGCCGGGCTGCTCTGGGGACAGCGGGAGGTGGTGGCAGTGCCGTGTGTGAGCCCGGCGCCTTCCCCGGGAGCCGCTGTGACAAGGCACCTCCTGCTCGTTTCGCAGGCTCAGCTGGTGGCAGCTCTGCTCTTTCTCCCCTTCTCTGTAATGCAAAGTAAAAATCATTCCGCTCGTGTTGCTAAAGGTGCTTTTCATAACTGTGAGCCTGTTAACGCCGGTTTCCTAACAAATACCAGCTGAAAGCCTTTTGTTTGTTTGTTTGTTTTGGGCGCGGCGTTTTCAAACACTCCCAGCAAGCTGCTGCTCGGCTGGGTGTTGGTAAACAGGAGCTGCCGGCTCTCACCTGGGCAGAGGCGGAATCCGAGAGCAGCCTGAGCTGCCCGGGTGGAACCGGGACAGGGCACAGAGGGGCAGCGTGGGCAGCTGTGCGAGGGGCAGCTTCTTGCCTGAAGCTGCTTTTCCCCCTGAGCTGAGCCCCACACAGCAGTTCCTGCCCCTGGAGACTCCTTTGGACTCTCTTTTGGAGCTATTCCGTTCGTAACTCAGATTTCCAGGCCAGGCTGGACGGGGCTTGGAGCAAGCTGGGCTTGTGGAAGGTGTCCCTGCCCACTCCAGGCACTGGAGGGGATTCAAGGTCCCTTCCAACCCAAACCTTTCTGGGATTTAAGGTGGGGAGTCTGGACGTCCCTGTCTGGCACAGGGAAGTGGAACCAGGTGAGAGGTGGATGCTCAGCAAGCTTCATCCTCCTCCTCCTCCTCCTTCTCCTCCTCTTTCCTTCATCCCAGCGGCCCACCGCAGCTCCCTGGTGCCCATCCTTGTGTGGCGTCCTCTGCTGTGCCGTGGCGGCTCCCCGGGCCTTCGCAGGGCGCACCCGGCTGATTTATGGCTCCCAGCGCCTCTCAGTTTGTAATAAAGTTTTCAGCAGCTCTGTCGCGCCCGTCCCCGCCCCCGCACAGCCCGCGCTCGCTTTGTTCTCCTCGCACTGAATGTCAACTCATAAACTTTTCATCAACTCAACCAGGTGGAAAAATCCCATTACTGAAAGAAGTGTTCGCTCAGGTTCGGAGGGGGATGGAGGGGAAGGCGGAGGAGAAAGTTCCCCGGTGCAGGAACCCAGAGGGGAGGGGGCGCGCAGGACACGCGAGCGCGCTGCTCCTGCCGCAGGCTGCGCTGAGCCCGGCAGCGCTGCCAGCCCCGCAGGAGGTGGGAAAAGCCCTGGGCATCCTCCGAGAGGCAGCGAGACGGGCCCGACAGCCGCTGCTGAAAGGGAGCGTCAGCACGGGCGGGCCGTGCCAGCCGCACAGCCCGGGGAGCCTTTGTGGGGCTGGGGGAGCCCGGCCCCGCCTGGGCTAGTCCATCCCTGCCCGGGGCTACTCCGGCCCCGCCTGGGCTGCTCCGACCCTGCCCGGGGCTCAGGTGCTGGCAGACGCGGTGGCCACACAATGCAGGGGCTGCCAGCGCTGGGCCCGGCTGTGGCCGCGGGGCGAGAGGCGCTGAACCTGCGGGTGAGGACACAGGGGGACAGGGACACGGACAGGGGCGTCCCCCGGCAGCGCCCACCCAGGCACGCCGGGCTCCGACTGCAGTGCCCGCTGCTGCTGCCGCACCTCGCTGAGCAGGTGTCCGCACGGACGCCCTGGCAGCGGGCAGTGCCCGGCATCGGGCAGTGCTCAGCAGCGGGCAGTGCTCGGCAGCTGGCAGTGCTCGGCAGCTGGCAGTGCCCGGCAGCGGGCAGTGCCCGGCAGCGGGCAGTGCCCGGCAGCGGGCAGTGCCCGGCAGCTGGCAGTGCCCGGCAGCGGGCAGTGCCCGGCAGCTGGCAGTGCCCGGCAGCTGGCAGTGTCTGGCAGCGGGCAGTGCCCGGCAGCGGGCAGTGCTCGGCAGCGGGCAGTGCCCGGCAGCTGGCAGTGCCCGGCGGGCAGGGACAGCACGGCAGGACCCTGCGCACGGCGCCTTTCCCGGGGAAATTCCCTCCTCCCGCCGGCTCCCACCTGCCCGGGATGCAAACGCCAGGAAGGCGCTGCTGCCTGCACGGGCCATCGATCCCCAGGAAAACGTTATTGATTGGGGATGGGATTTCAAAAGGGCCGTAGGTGGAGTTCGCTGAAGAATGAAATCTCCTTTTCCCCGGCGTGTTTGTGTTCCGGGCACACGGTGCTGGGGTTGCTGGATCTTTCTGTACACACGGTGTGTAAAGTTCTGCACAAAAGCGTATTTAAATGAGTTTTTAAGCCATGCAGCCCAGAGGTAAAGCCCTGGAGAAGGGCAGGAGGGCCCAAGGGGACGGAGAAAGGACGAGAAACAACAAAGGAGAACAGGCAGTGACATCTGTCACTAGTATTTTATAAGTTAAAAATTCAGCATAATCTCCTGCCACCCTGTCCGCTATACTGAGTTCCAACAGCAACAGAATTGTCATGATTTCTACATGAATTAATTCAGATCTCTCTTTGCATGATATGGCGTAAGAAAGGGGCCATCTGGTTTATGTTCAGGGTGTCAGAACCACTCATACCAGCACACTCGCAGAGTGCGAGATGGGAGCTGACTGCACACATTAACGTCTCCTCACCCTCTGCTCCGCGGGCCCGGCGCTGCTGTCCCGGCCCGGCAGTGCCCTTCCCCCTGGCAGTGCCCTTCCCCCTGGCCGTGCCCTTCCCTCCGGCCGTGCCCTTCCCCCTGGCCGTGCCCTTCCCTCCGGCAGTGCCCTTCCCCCTGGCCGTGCCCTTCCCTCCGGCAGTGCCCTTCCCCCTGGCCGTGCCCTTCCCCCTGGCCGTGCCCTTCCCCCTGGCAGTGCCTTCCCTCCGGCGCTGCCCTTCCCCCTGGCAGTGCCCTTCCCTCCGGCAGTGCCCTTCCCTCCAGCAGTGCCAACGGTGGCCCTAACGCAGAGCCCGGGGTGCTCCGGGCACCCCTGGCCCCAGCCGTGCCCGGGGGCTGCTCCCAGCACGGGCACGGCACTGGGGTGTCACATTTGGGGTCTCAGGGACACGCTGGGGCTGCTCCCAGCATGGGCACGGCACTGGGGTGTCACACCTGGGGGGGTCAGGGACATCCGGACCTGCTGTGACCTGCAGGGAGGGCACAGTGGCCGGGCAAGGCTGGCCCAGCGCCACCGCAGCACTGTCCCAGCACTGTCCCAGCAGTGTCCCAGCAGTGTCCCCGCAGTGTCCCCTGCACTGTCCCAGCAGTGTCCCAGCAGTGCCCAGCACTGTCCCAGCAGTGTCCCAGCACTGTCCCAGCAGTGTCCCAGCAGTGTCCCCGCAGTGTCCCCTGCACTGTCCCAGCAGTGTCCCAGCAGTGCCCAGCACTGTCCCAGCAGTGTCCCCGCAGTGTCCCCAGCAGTGTCCCGGCACTGTCCCCGCAGTGTCCCCAGGGCACAGCCCGTGCTGGGACACTGCCCCTGCTCACAGCAGCCTGGGGAAGGCGCCGTGTGTGGGGGAAGCTCCCGTCCCACCGGGAATGGTGCCCGGAGTCCGGAATCTTCTCCCTGCTCTGGGGGTTTCAATTCTGCCTCTCGGATGAGGAGCTCGTGATAACGACTGAGATAACAGCAAAGCTCTGAGTGAGGTGTCCAGGTGATGGCATCACACAGGTTTACACCGCCTGGTTTTCCTGGATATATTCATTTTTGCCTGGATATATTCATTTTTGCCTGGATATATTCATTTTTACCTGGATATATTCATTTTTGCCTGGATATATTAATTTTTACCTGGATGCATTATTTTTTCCTGGATGTATTCATTCTTACCTGGATGTATTCATTTTTACCTGGATGTACTTTTACCTGGGTGCATTAATTTTTACCTGGATGTACCAATCCTCAAAACACCATAAGCCACAGCAGTGCCTGCAATTCCCAAGGAATTGCAGGAAAGAAAAAGGACCAGGAAAACAGGTCTTTGGAGGCTGTAAACCAGTGCAGATTTTGATTAATTAATTATTATACCAATTTTTGTTTTGCCTGTGTTACATCCTGGTGACAAACTGGTTCAATGGGATTTCTCCAGCAGTTACTTGAATATGCAAAATCCAGGTAGACTTGGTTTGCTGAGACAAGGCACCAAAGCCCCAAATTCTGTTCCCTTTGCTGGTTGAAAGGGGCTCAGGAGAGTGGGAAAGAAGCCCCAAAGCAGAAAATCCTCATCTAGAGCAGATTAGCTCTGTTTATATTGCAAAGACTTTGGCTCAACTGAGGGCTTTTTTGCTTAGAAATATTGTTTTAGCATGAATTTATCTTCAAATGAACTTTGTGGTAAATAGAATTCAAACATGAGCTTAAATTTAAGGTCTTATTTAAGTGCTTTCCTGCTTCACTTGCCAGCTGAGGATCTGGCCTGAGCTTTGAACATCTTTGGGGAGAAGCAGCAGATTAATGAGATTAGAACATTTGCAATCACTTTTGTACTTCCCCGGGCTGCCTGATCTCTGTAAAACCTCATCTCTGCGGGGCTGTGGAGTTGTTGGCTGGGTGCTGATGGACAGGGGTGATGAAAACAGGGCTGGCTGAGCATCCTTTCAGCTCCGGGAACACCTTCCATGGCCCCTGGGGATTGCAGATGTCAGCGTGTGTTTAATCCCTGTGCTCCGTGAGATCCAGCACTGGGGAGCTTCACCCTCCACCCCACGGCCTCGTCTCCCGCCTGAGCTTTGCAGCTGGAGTTTCACAGCCAGAAGATGAAACACGTGCCAGGGAGGGTGGGAAGGGCTGACCTGGGACAGGCAGGGCTTCACCCAGAGCGTGGGAACCCCGGGGAGATCTGGCCTGGTCCCTCCTGCAGATTCCCACTGGAACATCCACCCTGCGACCCTGCAAAGGAAAGGGAAGTCTGTGACAGTGAGCTCTGCAGTTTTCTGTCTCTGATTCAGCAGCAGCCGTGTCTGCAGCAGAGCAGGCAGGGAGGCAGCAGCCTGGCAGCTCCTCTTGCCCTGGCCTGGGGTGGATTCAGCTCCTGCAGGATGGAATGTGGAGCTCCCCTCAGAGAGCAGGGCAGGGATCTGTGGTTGTCCCTTTGTTGGAGGAGCCGAGCCCTGGCCACAGCCCGGGGCTACCTGCAGCTCCAGGAGCACAGTCCATCAAAGGCCTGATGGGGAGGAATGCAGCAAGAAACCCCAACCCCCAAAATACCAAAAGTCCTTGGATTTTCCAGCTCTTCCTGAAGGCAGCTTTCCCTGGGAGTTTATTGCTCTCGCACAGTTTGTTGCTCTTCTCACCCCTCACAACCCCTGGCAGTTCAGGCTCAGAAAAGCCACGTGGGTGGAAGTTGGAGAAAAGTCTGGGATGTTCCAAACCGTGCTGCTGGATACTCCTGGTTGGTGTCAGGGAGGGCAAAAGCACCCAGACAAACCCACAGTCCTGTTTATTCCACTCACAGACACAGCCTGGAGCACATTTAATGCAGGACTGCCAGAAATGCAGCCAGGGAGGCATGCAGAGCTTGCACCCTGCACCAGCTCGTGTGCAGGGCCAGGACAAACAGGGCAGGAAATGCAAACCCTACTCACTGCTCCGTTTCCTGCACCAAAAGAGTAATTGTAATTAAAAATAAATCACCGCTGCTTTTAGTTTGATGAAATTACCACTTCTGTTGAGAGCAGCTCGAGCTGGCTGTAAATCACTTTCTGCAGGGCGTCACTTTGGGGTTTGGAACCTTTGGTGGGTTAAAGGATGGGCTGTGCTGCAGCTGCAGAAGGAAAGGGCAGAGCAGGAACCACCCCGGGCTGAGAGCAGCACGTTCCTGTGCTCCGGGGTGCCTGCAGCCTGCAAGAAACGAAATTAGCACTTCTGAAAAAGAATTGATCAGTGCAAAGGTGCTCCCAGCTCCTCAGTTCATCCGCCTTAATGGGATTGGGAGGCAGTTCTGACTCCTGGCCAGAGGAGGGGCCCCCACAGGCATGAACTCAGCTGACAGCCATCACTTTCGTGCTTTTGTGTTTCTTTTAATGTGTCAAAACTCGGCTGCTCTCCAGAATGATTAGAAGTTCAGAACTGAAACTTTTCTGTTGTTTAAGAGCGTTTTGTGCCGTTGCATTCTGCGTGGCTGAGGGGTGAGGGGAAATGGGAGCCTGAACTGCTGGCTGCTCAGAGCCTGGGCTTTACGAGGCTGCAGAAAGCCTGGTGAGCACAGGCCCAATCTGGAAATGCATTTGAGGCACTCAGGACCTGGAGCACATAAATACTCGCACAGAAGTCAATGGGACATAAATTCATGAATTTGCCTAAGTGCTTTGCTGGATCTCTGCCGAAGGAAGCACTTACCAGGAGTTCCAATCACAGAATCAGAGCCCTGTTAATGAGCAAACCCCGGAGCAGAGCGTCAGGGAGATGTGAAACCCAGCCCCACGTCGTGCCTGGGCAGCTGAGCTCCATCCCATCCCGGGGACACTCACCCTGCTGGTGACACTGCTGTCCCCTGCCCTCCCCGAGCAGGGATTTACAGGGTGCATTCTACACTGGGAGTGCCGGAGGGGAAGCAGCCTCGGGGGATGGTGCAAACCAGAGCTCAGACCCACAGGGCAGGAGCCAGAGCAGCTTATCTTCCAGAAAAAGGCTGTTCCAGATCTTCCTCAGTGAATTGTGCCTTTCACCTTCCACCTTTTTCTTTTAAAATCCTTTTGTCAGTGGGGGAGGCTGATCAGGGAAGAGAAACCCGAGTGACTGAGATCAGTCAATATTGTCAGATCTCTGCATGCTCCATTAGTGCTGGCAGGCACCAGAAGTGCAGATTTCACCGTGCAAGAGCTCATAAATCACCTTGGGAGCAGCAGCTGGGGTGGGGATGCTGGGGAGGGAGAAGAGGGGTGGTCAAAACCCAGAGCAGAACCAGAGCAGCTCCTGTGGCATGAGGATGCACGAGGTAAATAGAAGCAGAGCAGTGGGGCAGTGGGACAGGGCTGGAACACCTTGGGGACCCTCCAGCATGAGCAGTTCTCACCCTGGGGGCCCACCTAAAGCAGAAATCAGGAGCAGTCCTGGGATAAGGGAGGCAGGACGTGGCTTTGCTGAGTGTCACCGTGAGCTGTCCAGCACGTTGGGGTGCATTCAATAAATCCCTGTCAGAATCCTTGCACTGAGAAAGGAAAGGGCTGTGACAAATGGGTTTTGTCTGTTGCTCTGCACAGACATTTCTTTCAATCAGGTGAGAAGTGCTTCAAAAACAAAACTTCCCCCAAAATCTGTGTGTGTGAGCCAGAGCTGGCCACTGGCACTGGCCTGGGGGCCCGGGGGCGTGGGGGGCTGGAGCAGGAACACGGAGCTGACCCTGCAGGGTGACACGGAGACCCTGACCCCTGATAACTCAGCAGTGTCAGGCAGGGAAATGCTTGCAAGGTTTGATTTACGGAGATCAGGTTCTGGTGGTGGGCTTGGCAGTGCTGGGAAAGGCTGGACTCGATAATTCAGAGGTTTTCTCCAAGCTAAACAACTCCAGGATTCTGTGTATTGTCAGCAAACTTCGGGGTTGTTTTCCAGAAGCAAATCACAGAACTTTTCCAGAATTCCCAGAGAGTTTGTAGGTGAAAGGACCTTCAGTCCTCCCCCTTCTCACAGCATCCTCCTCTGTGGTTCACACAGAGCAGCGTTAACATGAGCCTGGAGTATCTCAGCACATAATTATTTATCCTTCAATAAAACAAAGAAAGCCATGTCTAAATCTGACTAATATCCCCTGCTCAGCCTGCCAAGTGGGGCCTTGTTGTTTCCAGCACTGAAAAGCAAGCCTGACTCGCTGCATATTTTGTGTTACCATGGTTTATGTCCAAATGCAGGGATTTAATTTTGTCCGTCATCGAGCCGAGGTTTCCATATGACACCAGAACATTCCTCCCCTCTGCCTGCTGTTCTGACAGACGACAGAATCGAATTAAACATTCCAACCACCCCGCTGCAAAGGCAGGAGCTTCTGTTCCTTTGGCTTTGGGGATCAAGGGGCAGATCTTTACCAGGTAGAACCGTGCTCGGCGCGGCCACGAGGGTTGGCACGGTGCCCCCCGGCCTGGGGTGTCTTCATTTCCCAGGGCACGCCGAGGAGATGGATAAAGCAGGGCTGACAGATGAGGCAGACTCTGCTCTCTGCTGTGCTGGCCCTTCTGAGTGATGAGCACTGTGTTTCCTCCTGGAGCAGTCGCTGGCCAGCCCAGTTCTCCCTCTGCAGCCAGCCCAGAGAGACCCTGCAGATATTTCTGCACCGAGTGCAGCCCCCCTCCCTCCCTCCCTCCCTCCCAGCTGCAATTCCATGGTATCAACGTTTAGAAAAAGCCAATCCCCAGGCTCTGCCTTGCTGAGACCTCGAGTAGAAAAATGACCAGCTCCTTCTGCAAACACCGGCTGGGCTTTCAAAGCAGCCTGAGGGGATTACACACACATCTCACTCTGAAATTTAAGCTCTGGATCTTGAAAGAATAAGGTTTATTCCACGGCTTCACACCCTGAAGGGACAGCTCATTGCCTGGGATTGCTGTGATGTCATCCTGGCAGGGAACCTTTCCAGATGAAGGCAGAGCACATGTTCTGCACAGAGCAGCACTGGGCTGACCCCGGGCAGGGGGGTTGGGGTTTTGGGGTGCTCTTGGTGCCAGCATTCCCTGAGTGTCCATCCTGCTCATTCCAGGAGCAGAGT
Organism: Nicator chloris; assembly: GCA_013400495.1. Classification (NCBI taxonomy): domain Eukaryota; kingdom Metazoa; phylum Chordata; class Aves; order Passeriformes; family Pycnonotidae; genus Nicator; species Nicator chloris. The sequence continues at coordinate 7,591 of WAAE01007206.1, read as the reverse complement.
TATTCCTGAAGACTGACAAACCCCAGCAGGTGGGGAGATCCAGGACCCCAGGAAGGACAAGGAGTGCAGGAGGATGCTGGAAACGAGCCAGCTGGGCCTGCAAGCCTCTCCTGGAGCTCAGAATCATGGATTCACAGAATTCTGGGATCCTGGGGTAACAATCCAGCTGGGCCTGCAAGCCTCTCCTGGAGCTCAGAATCATGGATTTACAGAATTCTGGGATCCTGGGGTAACAATCCAGCTGGGCCTGCAAGTCAGCACCACTCCTGGAGCTCTGGCAGGGTTTGCACTGCTGGGTTTGCAGAGCTGGGTTTTCCCTGGGTGTGCAGAGCTGGGTTTTCCCTGGGTGTGCAGAGCTGGGTTTTCCCTGGATTTTCAGAGCTGGGTTTTCCCTGGCTGTGCAGAGCTGGGTTTTCCCTGGATTTGCAGAGCTGGGTTTTCCCTGGCTGTGCAGTGCTGGGTTTTCCCTGGGTTTGCAGAGCTGGGTTTTCCCTGGCTGTGCAGAGCTGGGTTTTCCCTGGCTGTGCAGAGCTGGGTTTTCCCTGGCTGTGCAGAGCTGGGTTTAGTCTGGCTGTGCAGAGCTGGATTTTCCCTGGGTTTGCAGAGCTGGGTTTTCCCTGGCTCTGCAGACCTGGGTTTTCCCTGGATTTGCAGAGCTGGGCTTGCCCTGGCTGTGCAGAGCTGGGTTTAGTCTGGGTGTGCAGTGCCGGGATTTCCCTGGATTTGCAGAGCTGGGCTTGCCCTGGCTGTGCAGAGCTGGGTTTTCCCTGGCTGTGCAGACTCCAGAGCTGCTCTCAGCACCTGGAGCTGTGGCCGGGTGATGCTGCTGCCAACAGCCCAGGAGAGGGGACCCGGGGCCTGCTGGGACTGGGGAAGGAAACAAATTTGTATTAATTAGGAACAAATGCTCGTTGCTGGCTAATGGGTTCCACAGCAGATGTTTGTCCCAAGAGCCAAGAGATGGGTCATCTCCAACAGAAGTGATAAATAACAGGAGCAGGGGTTCTGGGTGTTTCACATTTTCTCAGGTCAAAACCATGGCTTGTCCAGGGCTGGAAATAATTAATTAATGCTGACACCTGAATTTGAGATGCTTTACTCACACAATGCCCTTTGCTGAATTAACCACGGCCCCCAGATGAGGTAAACCCTGTTCAGTCCGAGCATGGAGCATCAACAGACAGAGTCAGCAATTTGGGATCCACCTGTTTGTTCCTGAAGGGACTGCAGGCCTCCTCTGGCAGCCCCAAGCATCCTGGCCATGCTGTGGTGCTCACACACCGTGTGGGACAGGTGTGCACACACCTGGGGGCTCAGTGCCAGCACAGGGAAACAAAGACGTGCATGTGCATTCCTAGTGATTCGGAGTTTAGGGATGGCTCAGGACAAAGCAGCTCCGCAGGGATATTGCCTTGGTCTGTACTCAAACTGACTGACAGTGGGAGTAAACATCTCCTGGGAGGGAGAGATGAAAAACGTGGGTGTGTTTTTCACCTGGGAGGTGCCCAGGTCACTGTCCTCGTGTGTGTGTGGACACTGAGGGAAGTGTTTTGTGCTGGAGACGTGTGCTGGGACAAAACGCCTGTCTTTGGAATCAGTTTGTGTAAATACACATGTGCAGGGGAAGCCCCCCTGCTGCAGACACCCGTACATGTGCAGATCTAATCATATTTGTGTACACAAACACAAATTATAGACTGAAAATTAAGCATATGCCCGTCTCACCCCCCAGCGAGGAGCCCTCCAAGGAACATCAAACCTGTTTGTGTCAGCACAGAGCCCTGGGCCCTGCAGATCCCGACCCCCCCGAGGAGCAGAGACCTCTACCTGGAGGGCAGCCCCTTGTTCGCACCGTCCCCTCACCTCGGTGATGTCCCCTCCCCTCGGTGATGTCCCCTCCCCTCGGTGATGTCCCCTCCCACCGCAACCTCCGTCCCTCCCGGGCACAACTCCCCAGCCAGAATCCTCTGATCTTTGCCCTCTTTTCCTTCAAATTCAATTTCAACTTTTTTCAAATCTCTGGTGAGTGACAAGCCAGTGCCAGAACTGTCTTTTAATACACAAAAGCATAAATAATGCCATCCATCAGAGCTGTCACTCAGCAAGATGGATTGCTACTTGTCCAGACACTGGAATGACACAGAAGTGAAAGTTAGGAACTGTCTCTTTTCTTTGCTTGCTTTCTTTTTCTTCTTCTCTCTCCCTTTTTTTTTTTATTTGCCGGACTGCTTGATTCTGATTAATGGTGCTGTCAGGGAGGGATTCCGCCTGCCCGGATAATGAGTCAGGAATGTATTCCCTGTCACAAACACAGCAGATGTCAGGGGCAGAAGGGCCCGGGAATGCCAGAAACAATATACAGTTTCTTCCTAGTCCCCTGACAGGCCAATATGCTGCACAAGGTCTAATTTATGTAGACAAAATGCAGGCAAGGGGCTGTGGCAGCAGAGAGGCTGTGGGGAAGTCTGGAGCACAATGCAGGAGGGAGGTAATGAAGGGACTGAATAGCACTGCATCAAAGGGCCGTAACGAGAATGGCCCAGGACCACTTTGACTCCATTAAAGTGCACTTTACATCATTATGGAGAGAAATCAAACGGGGCAGAGGGCTTCTGTTTCCTTTAATGGCTCCATTAGGTTACTCAGTCCTCGGCACTCGGGGCTGTCAGCGCCGGGCTGCTGCCAGGGGAGGGACCTGGCCCTGGTGGCACCGGGCACTGCGGGCACTGGGGGCACTGAGGGCACTGCGGGCACAGGGCACTGAGGGCACTGAGGGCACTGAGGGCACTGCGGGCACTGAGGGCACTGCAGGCACTGCAGGCACTGCGGGCACTGAGGGCACTGCAGGCACAGGGCACTGCGGGCACTGCGGGCACTGAGGGCACTGCGGGCACTGCGGGCACTGAGGGCACTGCGGGCACTGAGGGCACTGCGGGCACAGGGCACTGAGGGCACTGCGGGCACAGGGCACTGCGGGCACTGAGGGCACTG
>WAAE01007202.1:0-24363 GCA_013400495.1 Nicator chloris | reverse complement strand
CTCCGCCGCCGCCGCCGCCGCCCCCCGTGGCCCCGCGGCTCCGCCGCCGCCGCCGGGCGCGCATGGCCGCGGGCGCTGCCAAGGGCGGGATGCGCGGTGTGACCCGCACGGAGCCGGTGGATGTGGGGTCTGGCCCGCTCTGTCCCGGGATGCGCGGCGCGCTGTGAGCCGGGATGCGCGGAGCGGTGCGGCTCGCACGGAGCCGGCTTGCGCGGAGCACCGCGCTCTGTCTCGGGATGCGCTGTGTGGCTGCTGCCGTTCCTTTTTGTCCCGGGATGCGCGGCACGGTCCCGCTCCCGCTCTGTCCCGGGATGCGCGGTCCCACTCCCGCTCTGTCCCGGGATGCGCGGGGCGGTCCCGCTCTGACCCGGGATGCGCGGTCCCGCTCCCGCTCTGTCCCGGGATGCGCGGGGCGGTCCCGCTCTGTCCCGGGATGCGCAGTCCCGGTCCCGGTCTGTCCCGGGATGCGCGCCGTGGCTCGGTGCGGTGCGGACGGTGAGGGGCGCCCTGAACCCGCGCTGCGCTCCGGGCCCGAGGGGTCCGTCCCGCGCACCTCCCGCCCGTTCTGGGCTCCCCTTCCCCAGTCTGAGCCTGCTGTCCCCCGCTGTCCCCCCCGTTCCATCCCGCTCCCTCTCTGCCCCGTTCTGGGCCGCCTCCGCGCTCAGACGCCGCACCTTCCCCAGCCCCCGCTGGCTACAAACGCTGTGCTCGCTCCGGGCTGTGTCCCAGGGCACGGGGCTATGGCCGGCCACCACCCTGGAGCGCCAGAGCGGCACAGGGAGGTGTCAAACCAGCTGCTCTCTGTGTCTGATCCAGCTGAGGCACCTCAGCCGCTGGGTTTTCATCGGGTTATTCCCCTTTCAGTGATCTCAAACACTGGAGACCCCTGACCGGCTTCCAGCCCCTTCCCAGCCTGCCTGAGGTCCGCATGTTTTGGGATCCCATGGGATTTGTGCTGGTCTGTGTCTCCTCTCTCCAATTCCTCAGAGCAAATCAAGGATTTTTGTGGAAAAGGCTGCCCCTGTCCTCTTCCCTTTTTCCTTGATATCTCCAAGGATTGCCCCAAACCCATGGGCACCTTGGATATAAATTCAGCTTCCTCTGCCTGCAGCAATGAAGGATTCGTGCTCCAGGCCAGGACAGTGACAGTGCTCTGGAAGGGACAATTGCACTGTCAGGGTTTTTGTGACCCCACGGGCACTGCTAACAAGGCTGGGACTCTTCCAGTGCTCTCCTGACAGGGGCTGAGCTTTTCCATCATTTCCACGAGATGATCCAGCGCGTTGCTCTGCTCTGCTTTCATCTCCAAAGGGCTCAGAGCATCCAATCCGTCACTGGGAATTCCAGCAGGGAGCTGAATTCGATCCCAGCCGGGGCTGTTCGCTATTCCCAGCCTGGTGAGAGGGTGGGAGGTGGGAGCAGGGATGGGTGCAGCCTTTCTCTGTGCCATTCCAGAGCTCAGGCTGGGCCCGCAGTGGCCAGAGCCTGTCCCCAGCCCGCTGCCAGCTGCGGGTGGCACCGAGGTGGCCCCGTGGTTGTGCTCCAATCCCGTGTCCCCCTCAAGGGACTCTGTCCTGTGCCATTCCAGACACTCTCCCTGCCTCTGGCTGCATCCCACCCCCTTCACTGCTTGGTCTCCTGATTGAAGGGACTCCTGGGTGGCTCCTCAGAGTCCATCTGATTCTTCTTTTCCCCTGCTTTTCAATTCCAAGGAGAATTTGGGGGCATCTCCAGAGGCTGCACTCGCAGCGTGACCTTCAGCTCATCAACCTTCAGCTGCCTTTTGGCTTTTTTCTACCTTCAGCTCCTCCTTTTCCCCCTTTTCCCTGCCACACCTGTGCCCAGCTGGCTCTCAAGGCGACATCTGGGCCACATCTGGGCTGTGCCCATCCCAACCCAGAGCTCTGGTCCCTTCCCAGGGATTTTCCACCCGTTTTCCTTTCTTTTCCTTTCCACACCCCACAGCACAAACGTGGCCACGCTCCGAAAGCTTTTTTTTACCTCTTTGAGTGTTTTCCTCACCTGTAAAGCCCCATCCAGGGCACGTTTGGGAGGAAAAGCCGGAATTCTTCGCATGGAAATGATGGGGAAAATGCCACATTCCCTTTTGGCTGCTCTGTAGGTTGAACATTGAGAACCTGTAAAGGGCTGGGCCTTTCTCTCCCTATTTCCAGCCTTCCTGTGTTTATTTCCAAGATCCTCCCAGCACAGCCAGATGTTCTTGGATCCTGAGTCGTTATCTGGCTGGAACAGCCCTTAGGAGGGATGTTGTTACCGGGTTGTTAGCACACCACTGACAGCATTCCTTGGAAGTTCAGCCTTTGGCACAGCAGAGGGGAAAACGGGGAGTAAACCTCACCAAAAAAATCACTTGGATTTGTGGAAAATAATTCCCGGTCTGAATTTAAGCAGGTGCACAAATCTCTGTGGGGTGAGAACCCAAATTTTTTCCATCTGAGGTGTTGGGGTTTTTTTTAAGTATCTGTTCTTAAAAGTTTAAATATTGCAGCTACTGCTGAGATTTGATTGAGGATGTTCCGCTGTGATCCCAAATCCAGGAATGTCTCTAGACAGGGAGGGGAAAGGAGGAATTTAAATAACTCAGAGCCGATCTTCCTGCATCTCCCAAATCACTTTCTATGACATTAAATTTGGAGTTTCTCCCTGCTGGAATAATTTACCTGGGAATTGTGAAGTTCAGCTGGCTGGGCGTTCCCAGGAGCAGGACTGGGGTTTGCAGTCAGGCTTCCAGGATCTGTGGGAAAACATTTCCCAAAGAATGGGAAATTCTGAGCCTGCAAACCCCCCCTGGCTGCGCTTCATGGCTTCAGTTCTCACTGGGAAGGCTCACAAGGCTCTTCCAGCACTTTTAACCCCAAAACAAATCCCTGCTTTTGTCCCTGCTCCCAAATCCGTGAGATTTCTCCTCTTACTCAGCCAGGGCTGGCAAAGTTTGGCCAGAGGGCCACCACACCTCGGATGGGATCCGTGGGGAAAAGAGCTGGAAGAGCAGTAGGTGCAGATTCCCAAGTTCTGGATCTGGATTGGGAATCCCTTGAAGGGAATTGGGAGATTTGGGATTCATCCATGCCTGGCAGAGATGCAGCCAGGGACTCTTTGGGTGTCTTGGTCACAGGAAGAGCTCTCCAAATTCACAAAAAAGTTGATTTTCACAAAATCTTGGAATTTTTTGCCATCCCCCCCCCCGGCACGAGGAAGAATGGAGAGGCTCCAAGGGGATTTCCTTTTATTCAGGGGAATAAACTGCCTTGGATTGCGTTATCCCAAAGAATTCCCAAGGTTCATTTCCATACTGCAACGGGGGCAGCTTCAGCAGCAGGAGCCTTGTGGATTGACCATTTCCTTCACCTTCACAAGAATTCCCTTTCCTCCTGCTTTTCCTGCTGGTCATGCACAAGACACCCGTTATTTTTGGAATCTCAGCCATCCTGGAGTTATCCTTGCTCACTCCCTGCTTGTCCAACGGCCAATCTTTGGGAAGGAACACATTCTTAATGGTTTGGGGTTTTTTGATGATTTCCAGGATGGAAAATTCCAATGTTGCTGCCATCATTGTGGCCACCCAACGGATGGAGCAGCCTCGTTTGTGGCTGGTTAATTAAACGTGACCCATTTCTGCCAGCATCCGCTTGTTCCTAATTTACAGAAGGGAAAAAGGAAGATGTTTGTGGCAGGCACTGGGATTTGGTTTTGACCGCTTTGCTTTAGCCACCCCTGACATTCCAAGGATTGTCCAGCGGGTGACCACAGCTGGAATGGTTTGGTCCATCAGAATATCAGGGTGGGTTATGAAAACCCCCTGGATCCCAAGGAATCCACCCTCAGCACTCCCCTGTGGAATGTCACAGCGTTGTCCCTGACTGCTTTCCTTCCCTCAGGAATGAGGAGCCGTTGGAATTCTCAGATCCAGAGGATTGTGCAGCGGTGTGGAGGGAACCAATTGCAACGGGAGGGAACGAACTGCAGGTAAATAAAACCAACTTTAAACTCAACTGCAGGTAAATCAAATCGATCTGAGTTAGTCTTACTGAAATGACAAAAATTCCGGGGTTTTAGTGCTTCCCACATTCCAGCAGCCCCTTCTTTCAGGAGCTCTTGGAGCAGCTTTTCCATTTTATCCAGCACCAATCAGAGGCAAATTATTTTCTCTCTCCCTGTTGGGAGCAAGTCCACAAATAACTGAGATTTGACTGAAGGAGACCGTTAAGCACCACGAAAATCCTCAGGAATTCCGTGGTGTGGGTGAATTCTGTGGTGCTGTGTTCCCTCCTTTTTCCAACTTCCAATAAGAACGAAGAGAAAACTCGGGAATTTCGCTCGGTCTCGTAATTCTGATGGATTTGGGGTGTGTTTAGAGTGGGAACAGATCATAGATAATTAACAAATCATCCCGGAATGAGGTGGGGAAGCACTGGAGGAGGGAAAATTGTGAAATCCCCGTTCCTGGATGTGTCCTGGAAGGGCTTGGAGCAACCTGGGGTAGTGAAAGGTGTCCCAGAGGGTGGAATAAGATGAGCTTTAAGATCCCTCCCACCCCAAACCATTCCAGAATTCCATAATCTGAAATGTTTTATGGAATTTTTTCTTTTCCCACAGACTCTTCCCCTTCAAACCAGCAGAGGAACAAATCAGGAGCCCAAACACTAAATCCTCTCCTTTAGGCCAGCACAGGCCCTTCCCAACTTTATTCCCAGCCCCTGGATTTCAGTCCATCCCAGCGAGGTTTTCCCTTTTTGGGGCAGATGTCGGAATTTCAAATCACCACCAAATTCCCACTTTAAGTGGCCCCCAGCTCCCCCAAAGGTTCCAGCAGCACCTGCCCTGTGCTTTTCCCACTCTTCTGATGAGCTGGAGTTTGTCCTGGAAATTGGAACCAGTTTTAGGGCCAAGCCTCGGAGGGATGGAGTTTTGGGATAAATAACGGAGCGTGACAGACCCTGTTATCTTCAGTGGTGCAGTTCAAACCTCAGAATTATTATAAATTACATCAAACCTCCTTTCAGCCCAGCTCTGCTCCCCAGGATTGCTTGGAATTCAGAGGAATCCTCCTGGTTTCCAAATGTTTACATGGATGACAAAATTCGTGCTGCTGGTGGGACGTACACAAGCCTAAGGCCAAGTTTAATGTTAGGCTCTGCCTTAGGCCGGCTCTCCCTGTGGGGTTTCCCTTTTTTCCAGATCAAAAGGTCCCAGGATAATGTCAGGGAATGGTCTGTGGGATGCTTCGTGGCTGGAATTCTTTGCATGAGTGATTGCACTGCATGCAGGAATTCAGGATTCAGATTTTTCAGGATTCAGGTTTTTCAGGAATGGCTGAGAAAAGGGACCCCGAGCCCAGCCACTGGGAGAGGCCAGGAAAATCGTGGAATGCTTGGGGTTGAAAGGGACCTGGAATTCCATCCAGTGAGGTTCACATGAGAGGGGCAGGAGGGACCTGGTGGCTCTGCACAAGTCCCTGCCAGGAGGGGACAGCCGGGGGGGTCGGGCTCTGCTCCCAGGGAACAGGGACAGGAGCAGAGGGAACGGCCTCAGGCTGGGCCAGGGCAGGCGCAGGGTGGACAGCAGCAGGAATTTCCCCATGGAATTGCTGTTCTTGCTGATTCCAGAGCTGCAAACCAGCAGCAGATACAAGAGTTCCTGTGGGGCTGGGCATGGGGTGGCCACAAGGGACATTCATGTTCCATGGAATCATGGAATGGTTTAGGATGGAGGAGAACTTGGAGATCATTGAATCAAACCCCTCCCATGGCAGGGACACCTCCCACTGTCCCAGGCTGCTCCAAGCCCCGATGTCCAACCTGGCCTTGGGCACTGCCAGGGATCCCGGGGCAGCCACAGCTGCTCTGGCAATTCCATCCCCGCCCCTCCCCACCCTCCCAGCCAGGAATTCCTTCCCAATATCCCATCCAACGCACTCTCTTTTAGTTTAAAACCTTCCCCCTTTTCCTATCACGCCATGCCCGTGGAAAATTCCCTCTCCATCATTTTCATAACTCCTGAAAGGCCTCAGTGCCCTCAGAACTCCTTTCACCACCCAGCACATCCTGCCTGCTGCTGGGTCATGGAACCACAGAATCCCAGACTGGTTTGGCTTGGGTGGGACCTCCGAGCCCATCTCATTCCAAACCCTGCCACGGGAGAATGGAATTGTTCAGGATTTGTCTCCTGACCATGGTGCTGTTGTTCCTCAGCAGAGCATGGATTTCCTGTTCCTGGTTTTGTGTGTTCACCCCCAGCTCCGGCTGCAAAACTCATCCCTGTGCTGTCAAATAATCACAATTATCTCGTGCCCTGCTGTGTCAACATTCCCTGGCACGGGAACAGCGAATCCCTGGAGAGGATGGCAGAGAAATGGGTCAGGTTTAATTAACCAGCCACAAACGAGGCTGCTCCATCCGTTGGGTGGCCACAATGATGGCAACAACATTGGAATTTTCCATCCTGGAAACCATCAAAAAACCCATTAAAAATGTGTTCCTTCCCAAAGATTGGCCGTTGGACAAGCAGGGAGTGAGCAAGGATAACTCCAGGATGGCTGACATTCCAAAAATAACGGGTGTCTTGTGCATGACCAGCAGGAAAAGCAGGAGGAAAGGGAATTCTTGTGAAGGTGAAGGAAATGGTCAATCCACCAGGCTCCTGCTGCTGAAGCTGCCCCCGTTGCAGTATGGAAATGAACCTGGGGAATTCTTTGGGATAACGCAATCCAAGGCAGTTTATTCCCCTGAATAAAAGGAAATCCCCTTGGAGCCTCTCCATTCTCCATCACACAGGGGGAAACAATTAAATTGTTCCAGGAGCTCCTCACTGCAGCCACTCCACACTAAACACAGGATGGATTTTATTAGCAGGAGATGTCTCCAGAGGCATGGAATGTCTTTGGAGTGGTCATGGGCTGAGGGATCCACCACCCGATCCTGCTCTGCTTTCCAACCCCAAATCCATGCAGGATCCAGTTCCCCTTCCAGCAGAACCCTCTGTGATTAAGGAAAAAAAGGAATATCTTGATTTTAATCCAGTTTTGAGTGGAGCTGAGGGGATGCTGCGAGTCTCCTCCTGGATGACATGGGATGGACCCTCTTGGGAAGGCTCTCAGGGATCAGTCCCACAGTTCCCGGGAAGCTGGAGATGAACAAATTACATTTGCCATTGCCTATTTCACTGTGTCACTGATGATTCCTGGCCATGGACAGGGAGCTTAGGGGTGTCTGGAGAAAGTGTTAACAAAATTCCTGCAGGGCAGGCGCCGTGGAGCTGGATTAGGATTTGGAATATTCCCAACTGAGGCCCTGGAATTGGTTCCCAGAGAATTATGGAATCATTGAAGTGGGAAAAGAGCTCCAAGATCAGAGTCCCAGCTGTGCCCAATGCCCACCCTGTCCCCAGCCCAGAGCTCTGAGTGCCACCTCCAGCAATTCCTGGGACACCTCCAGGGATGGGCACTCCAAACCTCCCTGGCCACTGCCAAGTCCTGCCCACCCTTTCCATGGGGAAATTCCTGCTGCTGTCCACCCTGAGCCTGCCCTGGCCCAGCCTGAGGCCGTTCCCTCTGCTCCTGTCCCTGTTCCCTGGGAGCAGAGCCCGACCCCCCCAGCTGTCCCCTCCTGGCAGGGACTTGTGCAGAGCCACAGGGTCCCCCCTGAGCCTCCTTTTCTCCAGGCTCAGCCCTTTCCCAACTCCCTCAGGAATTCTCCAGCCCCTTTCCCAGCTCCCTCAGGAATTCTCCAGCCCCTTCCCAGCTCCCTCAGCCACCCCTGGGGCCCCGTGGTGACTTCACTGCCTGTGACCTTCTGCTCATTGTTTGTCTGTCCCACAACAAAGGGACAAACACCGAGCACGGCCCTCCCCTTGGCAACCAAGGACAGTGACCCTCCCTGCACCCTGAATCCAGTTCTTTTTCCTGATCCAGACCAACAAAAGGAATCTGAGTCCGGAGCAGAGTGGAATTTGGGATCAGGTGCGTTTCGAGGCGTAGTGGAGGTGAAATCCACGGGAACGTCCCCTGGCTCTCGCACAGGGTTGTAATTGTGTAATAAGCACCGGGTTTGCTGCAAAATCTGCCTTTTAATTTCTCTCCAGTTTATGAGGCACTTCACACACCTGCCTAATAATTTGAACAATAATAGCTCGCGGCGACGAGATTTGCAGGTGAATTCCAGACATTAATTGCTCCTTTTTCATCTCTTTTCAGCCAAGATGTTTTTCTATTCCTGTTCCAGATGAGTCAGGCTTTTCCTTCTCCTTTTTAATGTCTCTTTTTCATCTGTGCAAGCTGGGCTCAGAAGGGAAACCTCCTTCAGCTCAGCTTGGGTGAAAACGAGCTCCCTTTGGAGCATCCTTTGCCTTATTTTGCCGTTTTTCCAATGGGATGAGCAGGAAGGGGCAGCCCGTGATGGACATTCTCAGTGTCAGCGTGAAGGGACTTTTTGATTTTTGCAACCACCAATTTTCCTGGAGAAACTGGGGAAGGAATTGGTGGTGGATGTGGTGGAGAGCCAGGGATACGGAATCTCACGGAGCTGCTCCTGTAAGGAATTACCCGACAAATTAAAATATCAAATATGCCAGCAATCTCTTTGACTTTCCACCCAAATTCCTGCATTTTGAGGGCAATGCGTATCTGGCCACCTCATTATTATAAATATTATCAATTATTTATCTAATTCCTGCATCATTCATAAAACAGAAAAATGAAGAGGATTTCCCTCCTGAAGCGCACAAGTGGGAGTAGAAAGAAGGGGGAAAAAAATCCTCTCCCGTCCAATAATTCTTTGAGGATAATTCTGGAATTCTAAAGGTCACGTTTCACCTGGGTCAGCTCTTCATTCCACAAGAGACGGTGTTGGGGGTTAGATTTGTTCCCTTTTCTTACAGAATTATTCCCATAAGTTGCTAGGACACTAATTACTGAGTACTTATGAGTAGTTGGCCGAAACAAAAGGAGTGGCTAAAAGTTGGGAGGGGGAAGATAACGCGGGTTTTGGGGGCAGGCAAAGGACGGGCTGGGGACAAGAGTTGTGTCTCTAGCTCTGGGCGAGGAGGGAGGACGGCGGGGCTGTTTTGTTTGCTGTAAAAAGAGTCCACAGTCACCATGGATTCTGTTGTTACGAGGTGTGAAAAACGAGGTTCGCTTTCCTGGTAAAATGTAAAAAGTTTAATAAAAAGACAATAAGAGACAGAAAGCAAGCACGGGGTTAATACAGCTGACCTGGTACCTTGGGTGTCCTGGCACTGAGCCAAGAGCACGCCTGAAATCCTCTGAGGGACCCTTTAAATACTTTTTCTGTTCCATCTGCCTGTTGCATATTGCCTTGGTTTAGGGCAGAATTTGGGAAAGAACTTTCTCAAATTGGATTTTCAGGAAGCAAGCCTAAAACTGTCCCCCTTCTCAGTTGGTTTGGGAACAAACTTCCTCTGAGAAAAGTGGAAAAAACTATTTATTTAACGAACAAAAACCCACAAGCATTAACAACTGAATAATATGAAACAATAAAACCTCTCGCCGATCCAGAGGGATTCCCAGAATGGAAGTGTCCTTGCTGTGGGGATAACCTGTCTCTCTCAGGGGGGGCCAGGCCCCAGTGGGCTGCAGGTGCCTCTTTGGTCTTCTCGGTCCAGGACAGATTTCAGTCCCAATGAAAAGGCAAAGACTCTGTCCAGGAACTTTCTCTGCTTTAATTAGCTAAAAACTAATTAAAAAGGAAAAAGGAAAAGAAAAAAAAAACCTCTGTCTGTCCAAAGACGGCACTGTCTGAGCAAGGAAAAAAAGGAATGTGGAGGAGTCACAGCAGTTCCTGTAAACACAAACTGCTCCTTCCCTCTTCGCTCTGGCCTGAAAGGTACTGGACATAATATCTACACAAACAGGGCAGACAATTTGGGGATACAAGCATCATAAAGTCACCCTAGGACACATATGCATAGGGTGTGATGCATGTTCATCTTTTTCCAAGAACAGTTTTGCATGGCCACTCCTTGGTTCCTCCTTTTTAGAGCAGGCTGTTCCTTGGCTGTGGTTTCTTTATCCCCTCCAGTCTGGGCTGTGTCCGTGCTTTCCTCACACGGCAGGTGCTGATAATTTGATAATTATTATAATTATTTTAGAGCAGGCTGTTCCTTGGCTGTGGTTTCCTCATCCCCTCCAGTCTGGGCTGTGTCCGTGCTTTCCTCACACGGCAGGTGCTGATCTTTGGGCACATCAATAGCAGGGTCCTGTTCACACGTTCATTGGAAGTTATCCCAACCACACAGACAGTTCAATTGCAAACATAACTATTTCAGCTATCCACTGCTGTGTCTGAGTAAAAAGAACTGTACAGCAGAGTCATTCTGACACTACACATTTAACATTCATCTCAATATTTGCAAAAAGCCAATCACATAACATCTATCTATAACAGAAGCAAAAAAAACCTCGAGGTTTCTGGTTCCATTTGTTGTTGTTGTAAATGCTGTAGCTGTTGTTGTTCGTTTTGTTTATACATACCAGTAAAGATCTGCTATTCCTATTCCCAACACCTGAGAGCCCCCTTAATTTTCAAGTTTGTGATAATTCGGAGGGGAGGGGCTTGAATTGTCCATCCCGAGGGGGGTGTGTGCCCTTTCCCTAGCAGACACCTGTCTTTCCAACCAAGACAGACCGGTTGGATTGTTTTCACTTGGAGCTGGAGGTTTCCACCCAGCTGCTGGGATGAAAGGGTTAAATTTAGGACTTGAGCCAGATTTTGGCGGAAAAGAGCGTGGAATTTGCTGCCCTGACTTCATTATTCAGCTTTGCTGAATTCAGCTTTTCAGAAACCTTGGATTCTTCTCAGGCTTTGCTGCCATCAGTGAGGTCAGGGAAGCACCACTGTGGGGTGGTTTGTGGGGCAGAGGTGCTCAACATCCTTGTCCAAAGGAGCAGGGATTTGGGATAGAACCTGAGGAAGGTAAAGTCTGGAGCCACAGCTGGGCCAAGAATTCCTCCAGGAAATCCACAAAGAGCTGAGTATGTCCAAAGGAGCAGGGATTTTTCCAAGGAAGGTAAGTTCTGGAACCAGAGCTGGGCCAAGAATTCCTCCAGGAAACCCACAAAGGGCTGAGTATCCCGGTGATCATCAGTGCCAATGAGCTTGGAACATCACTTGGGGCAGTTTTCCCAAAACTCCTTTGTCAAGGAGCAGAGAAATTTGTGGATATGAGGAGTTTAACTCATCCCATTCCCATCATGTGGGATTAATCACAAACCAAACTCCATCCCAGGTTACTCCAAGCCCCATCCAGCCTGGCCTTGGACACTTCCAGGGATCCAGGGTCAGCCACAGCTTCTCTGGGAAACCTGAGGCCTCCCCATCTTCCCAGCCAAGAATTCCTTCCGAAAATATTCCCCCCAATGGATAAACCACCCCACAGGTAGCTGGGAATGAGCAGAGAATTCCCAGCAGAGAATGTCTGCAAAATCTAATTTTTTCACTCAGAAAGGACAATAAGAGTGGCCAACAGTTGATGTGAGTGTGCACATAAAAAGGGTTAAATAGGATGAAAATCTGAGATAATTGAGAAAACCCAAATGTTGGATGAATTTCCCTTTGTTTTCCGTACGGAGAAGGAACCCAGGAGTGGGAACCCTCTGGAATGGAAGTGATGCCGCCAAAATTGCACGAAAGGAGAAGCAAGAAAACCTCCAAGTGCTGCATCAGGAGAAGCTGCATTTTTAATTTTGCTGCATTTTTCACTCCTTTTGGTACTGACAAAACCCCAGGAGAAAACACCACTCCCAAGATCTTGAGAGTCCGATCTTGGTGGGTTTAAAATATCCAAAAAAACAAAAAAAAAACCCACAAAAAACATTGGGAAGGGCCTGGGAAGCTCCAAAGTTGATTGGATAATTTGAATATTGAAAGAATATTAAAAGAATATTGGTAACCCAATATTCCACTCAGCCTCCAAATTGTTTCCAAAGGAGACAGTAATTAAGGCTGTGGAAGCAAAGGGAAGCAAAGGATAATTTCCATCCTGGTTTTATCTGGGATAAATTACAACACCTTTTTATCTTTCAGATAAGGAAATGGGTTCTCAGATAAGGGAGATGGAGCAGGTCCAAATTATCTCATTTAAGGAGAGCATTTGATTTTGTTCCCCACAGGGAGTTATTCCCAAAGGAGGAGATGCTGGGATTCATCCCCGATGTGCAGCTGATCTGGAATGTCCCTGTGTGCAGAGCAGGAATTCCCTGGGATGCAGAGAGGGGAATGCCCCGCCTTGGAAAACTCCTGTTTGTTTTGGGAATTAACCAGAGGAAGAACTCCAGAGCAGAAATTTGGGATATAACAAGTGCTTGTCCCAAGGAGTTTGGCTCCAGAGAACCCCAAATTTGTTTGGGTTGGAAGGGACTTCAAATCCCATCTCGTTCCAAGGGCAGGGACACTTTCCACCATCCTGGGTGGCACCAAACTTCATCCAACCTTGGACTTTTCCATCTGCCCTGGAACGTGGAAAAGATGAACTAATCCTCGACGGATTTATTGAATATTTCCCGAACCCCACGTGAAGTAACTTCGTCGTGATTTTGCCACCGCTGGTTTTTGACCAGATTTTTAATTCGTGGAATCAGAGCTTAATTTCAGTGGGAAGGGATTTATGGAATTCCTTGGAGCCAGCCTCCCTCTCAAAGCAGTGCGAAGTTAAACGAGGCAGCCCAGAGTTCAGGCCAGTTTATTTCTGGATATCTCCAAGGATAAAGATCCCTTCTTACAGCCAGGATAAATTCACACATTTCTCCTTCTAGGAATTCTTCCTGCTTCAGCTGTTTGCACAATCTTCCCAAGGAGCCAGGACTTTATTCACACCCTCTAGACTCTTTTAATCTTAAATAAAAACCCCAAAACCACTGGGAATGGGAAATCAGAGCTGACTCCAGCAGGGTGAGGCTTGGGAGATAAAAAAGCCAAAAAAAAAAAATTATAATTGTTCAGCTCTGATAATAATTTCGTTTGGCAAGAGGCGGAACTCCGTGCCTTGGGAAGTTCTGGAGGAAGCGGAAGTTTCACACCTGGAAAATGACTAAAACCTCCCGCCCCCACAGCTGAAGGTGGTGTAAAATCCTGTAAAATCCCGAGTTTCCTTCAGGAATGAGCTGCTCCAGCCTGGATCCCCTGGAGGGTCACAAATCCTGCCAGGAAACCTGGGCTCTGATCTCCATGGTCCTGCCAGGACCCTGCTCCAGAGTGGATTCCTCTCTCCGTGAATCCTGCCAGGACCCTGCTCCAGGGTTGGCTTCCCACGGGATCACAGCATCCTTTGGACACATTCCCTGCTCCAGCGTGGGATTCTCCATGGGATTCTCTTCTCTTTCTCTATTCCTGTGTTCCCAAAGCCCTGCCAGCGTTGCTGCTGGGCTCAGCCTTGGCCTGGAGCTGCCGGAATCATCCCCACCAGGAACGGGAGAAGCTTTTGTCACCTTCTCACAGGTGCCACCCCTGCAGCCCTCTTGCCACCAAAACCCCAAAATATGGGAAAATAAAACATTTTCGCGCGTTGGTTCCCGAGCGCCGCGATGCGCGTGGAGGTTTTTGGCGCGTCCCTCACCCTGAGGCAGAGAATCCTAATTATTTATGTTTAATTATGGCGCTCATCAATCCTTGTTGGAGCCCGGGGCATGGCAGAGACCCCCATGAACACCCCCATGGACACTTTGGGGGGTTCAGGACCTTTATTGGGACCCCAGGAGGGCACTGCCTTTGACTTTTGACATGGAAAGGGCTTCCAACGCTCAGAGATGGATTGCAGAAAACGCAGGTTTGAAATAGATGTTGGTTTAGTTGATCACGGGGTGTTAAAGGTAGTTTGGAGTTTTTAGGATGGAGGCTGGAAAAAGGGTAAGATGGAGGATTTTGGGCGTGCTCCTGAAGGCGCCTTCTTCCCCTTCCATCTCCATTTTCTGCAGTGCGTGGTGGCACCGTCACTGGTAGACAGAATGAGAGGTAAAAATGTCAGTTAGAGAAATAAATAGTCATAATTGGTACAGAATTATAAATATCTTACATTTTAAGAGATGGTTGGCTGAATTATCTTTACAAGGACTCCGTAAGATCCACTCAGCTCTCTTTTTCCAGCGGTTTCTCAAAGAGAGCAGACCGTGTGTCAGCAGGGCATGCCAAGTGAGGTAAGAGGAAAATAAACATCTGGAAAACCAAGGCTGGAAATCTCTGTCTTTCTTTCCTTGAAAACTCTGGTAACGAACTGATCTCAGAGAAAACAAACTCCAAGAAACCCTCAGAGGTGAAAACAGGTAAGTTTGTGCGGCTGTGGCCCCGAACTCGCTTCGTTTCTTGCTCACACTTGGTGTGACACCAAACGTGTCCCTCTGCCTCGTGCCTCAGTTCCCGCAGCAGAGCTTCCCCTCGCAGCTGGAATCACACAAAGCTCATCAGCCCTAATGAGCTCCTTAATGAGAGCACCCAGGCCATTGTGGTGATGAAGGTCCTAAATAATCTGGGGGGCTGATTCAGGAACTCGGTTGAAATGTGGCTCCGATTTCTTCCCCGCGTGCCTGGAATTCTCTGGGGGAGCTGTTCCTCAGTGAATCCTGTCGGAATCACGTCTTTCCCTGGGTTATCCGCCTCTGGAAGCGAACACAGATTGTTGCTGTCACTCCAGAACCTTCTCTCTGCGTGGCCATGGATGAGGGAACTCAGAGGCACCTTCCAGATATTAAATCCTAAATGATTTTCCGGTCTGCTGGTACCCTTTGGAATAAAGATGGAGTGGAGTGGGGCACAGGAAAAAATTCCCTGAAGGGGAAAGGCAAGAGAGTTCTAATGCTCATCACCCCAGACCTACTCGATAAAGTTATTATTTTATAGCTCTGAATCTCACAGCAGCACAAACCAGCAGCTGTGGATCGGTCAGATGGAGAAATCACTTAAAATGAATCCGTGTGGGACAGCACAGGGGAATTCCTGTTATTTGTGGGATCAGCAAAGCTCCTGCCAGGTGTGGGGGCAGCTCTGGGCTCTGCTCCGTGGGCAGGTTCGGAATATCCACTGCCAGTTAATCCAGCTTTGGCTCAGCTCCCAGGCTTCCATAAAGTCCAGGTGGAGTTTCAGCTGCCGGGGTGAGGATGGACTGCATGGAAGTGTCTCCAGACTGTCTCAGCGTCACTCCAGCCCACAGAATCATGGAATGGTTTGGGTTAGAAGGGACCTGAAATCCCACCCAGTGCCACCCCTGCCATGGGCAGGGACACCTCCCACTGTGCCAGGCTGCTCCAAGCCCCAATGTCCAGCCTGGCCTTGGGCACTGCCAGGGATCCAGGGGCAGCCACAGCTGCTCTGGCAATTCCAGCCCAGCCCCTCTCCATCCTCCCAGCCAGGAATCCCTTCCCAATCTCCCATCCATCCCTGCCCTCTGGCAGTGGGAAACCATTCCCCCTTGTCCTGGTGCTGGCTGTCCATATAAAAATTCCCTCTTCCTCCTTTTTAGAAGTGAGGTCGGGCTCTGCTCCCAGGGAACAGGGACAGGAGCAGAGGGAACGGCCTCAGGCTGGGCCAGGGCAGGCTCAGGGTGGACAGCAGCAGGAATTTCCCCATGGAAAGGGTGCTCAGGGCTTGGAAGGAGCTGCCCAGGGAGGTTTGGAGCCCCCATCCCACCCGAGCAGGTGGCAGAGGATACCAAGGAATCCTTCCCTGCTCAGGACTTCCAGGTGCACTCGGGGATAACAACAACAGCACCTTTATTTTTAAACACGAATTCCATCAGCACTTGGAACGTCCACTGGGCACAACTCTTCTGGAACTCCCCACCAAATTTAATTCTTCTTTCATTCCCCTGCTCATTTTTTTTTTCCCATTTTCCCCACACTTCCTGCTTATTAATGATCAGAGGAATGATTTTATTTGCTCGTGACTCCAGAAATTTTCAATTACCCGGCACGATTGGCTGCACGTGGAGAAAAATGTAACATATGCTAAGTGTATGCATGACCTATTTAAAGGCATGGGTAATTTTCCTGGTAAAACTCTTTTAATGGGACGTGGCTGCCACACTTCAGTGAGTGGAAAATCGGGATTTTAAGGAACGTTACGGTTGGTGCAGAGAGAGGAGCAGGGCAAAAACAGGAGCCAGGTGTTTATCTAATAATAAAGTCCATTATTTGGAATCCAGAGATTGTGGAAATAACCTGGAACGTTGGAGGTTAAAGGATCAGAAACCTGGCCAAGACCTTTAGGAATTTTGCCAATATGGAGGCATTTAACCAGGAGCTGAAATACTCAGGAAAATTGTTGTTTTGACCTTGTCCACTGCTGAAATCCAAGAAAAATCCTCAAGTTTTGCTTCCTTCAAAGCTCAGGTTCCTCAAATGCGTCACAGGTCTTTATTTTGAAATACTTCCTATATTTAAAATTCCTCTTATTTAAGGCTGTTAAAAATGGGCTATTTTGGAGGTCAGAAGTCACAAATTAAAAACCATCACCTGAGCTGAGCTTGTCCATGGAGTGGATTCTGTCCTTCCCTTCTCAGAGCCCCTTCCCAAAAATTCCCACCTGCAGTTCCTGCTAAATCCAGAGCTCTCACCAGCAGATCCAAACTGGGTTTCAGGCCTTCCAGTGGCATCAGAACCATGGGAAATCTGAGTGGAGAATTCCACTTCTGGTTAAAAATTCCCGCTCATTTCAAAGCTGTGTTTTTCCAGGTCCGGGTGCTAAATATTATCCTGAGTTATTCCTGGAGGAAAAAGCCTCTCCTTGGGAATTGTGTCACGTGGAGGTTCCTGGAAATGACGATCAGGACACCCTCACACCTTCTCCAGACAGATCCACCCAGCCCCATCACCAGCAGTTTTCCAGGTTTTGTGCTCCTGCTGTCCATGAATTTTCACTGCAGACACCAAAATCAGGGCTGATCAGTGGCAAGGAAGTCATTAACACAGAATCCCAGAATTTCTGAGGTTGGAAAATGCTCCAAGATCAGAGTCCCAGTTGTCCCCAATGCCCACCCTGTCCCCAGCCCAGAGCTCTGAGTGCCACCTCCAGGAATTCCTGGGACACCTCCAGGGATGGGCACTCCAAACCTCCCTGGGCACTGCCAAGGCCTCAGCACCCTTTCCATGGGGAAATTCTCCCAGATTAATTTTTAATTAATGAATGAATGACATTAATGCTGGCTGTGAATGTGACGCTGTGTCCCTGATCTCCTGTCCCCTCCTCTCCAGGTCACCTGGAGGGTGCTCCGTGGCATTTTTTTGGGATATTGCTTTGCCGGGCTCGGTCTGCCCCACCTGCAGAAGGGTTAAAATGCTGCTGGAGACTGGGCAAACTGGGACAAACTGGTATTCCGTGTTCCCCCTGTCAGGGACACCTCCAGCCTGAAAACTGGGAATATTCCCTTTTGGATGGGTGAGTGTAAGCACCGAGATCATCCCAACACGGAGATAAATCCTAAAGTAGCTCCACAACAGTTTTGTGGTTTGGGATTGGGAATCCTGCAGGGCCAAGGGCTGCAAACCCGGATGTTCCCAGCCCATCCTGCTGGTACTGGAATTCTTTGGACACAAAGTGACCAAATCTGGGTGGGCTGAGCCCCACAACGAGGGGGTGGCGCTGACCCAAACAGGAGGGAGCTTCTGATCCCAATCCTTTGTGATAAACCCTGGAATTTTTATTTGGATACCAATTCCCTGCTGTGGCTATTAATTTCCAGGACACACAAGGACAAGGAAAAGGCACAAACTGAAGGAATTCACCCTCCAGCACAGGCAGAGTCCAAGTTTTTCCCAATTCCTTCCCATCCAACCTCTCCAGACCTTTATCTTCCTGATAAGGCAACAGCTGCAACTTGCTCAGGCACCACTGAACGCAGTCTCAAAGGGCAGGAGGAATTTTTTGCAGGGATCACTACTCCCAGCTCGTGGAAAAATAAAGGGCACCTGAGGATGAGGTTCAGGCAGACTGGCTGTATTTTTTCCATAATGCTGATTTTCTTCATACAATAAAATTGACATTATTTTTTCCCTTATCTGGTGCACAGACCAGCTTCCTCTGGCCCAGCTGGAAGTCTACAAAGGAGAGAGGGATTTTGTGGAGAAACCAGGAGGAGAAAGGGATTTTTGCCAGGGTTTACAGCTCCAGAAGGAGAGTGCGCAGCTCCAGGGGGAGGCTGGAATGATTAATGGAGCAGAAATCCATCGGGAATGCCTGGCTACACAGACACCTCTTGTTCTCCCAGTCCTGGAGGATGGAGAACCCAAGTGTCACCAGAACTATGGGAAAAATGAAAACTCTCCAACAACATTTTTAGGCTTAGAGAATCAAGGCATTACTTTATTCTGGCCAGGATGTGCAACAGAAATCATTCCATCCACACGTCGCCCGGGTTGTGCAGAGAAAATCATCCCATCACACATCCATTTTACCCGATTTTTCTCATATTTTATGCAGTCAAGACCCAGAGAAATTAATTTTCTCAATGTTCATTGGTCCCAAGTTGCGCAGCTCGTAGTATTTGGTTTCCCATTGGTGATTGATGCCCCTGCCTTCGATGTTAATTAGGGTCTCATTCTCATCAATCTTTTCCAGGCCATGTGTCTCTGACCATGCCAGGGGTAGCAGTTTGGAGTTGATGGTCGTTATCTCCTGTGGACCTTCTGTGCTACTCCCTCGCTGTTGAGAGGTTCAGCTGGTCACGCCTTGAGGGGTGGAACAGTCCTTGGAAATGAAACTTAAAATTCCTTTCCCCCACGGCAAAGGCGAACAAGACTGACTAAAATTATAAAAAATTTTAAATTTTCTGTACTTTACCAACAACAGGGTGGCCTGAGGCGTTTCTGGGCACTTCAGCAATTATCAGCTCATTAACAAATGATTCCCGAGTGTGGGACTGTGCTGGACTCAGACAGGGGAACTCCTTTTACAGGGGCATCCTTCAGGGGATTGTGGCTGCTCTGAGAATTCAGCGCGACCTCCACACCCCCAGAGTTGAGGTCAGACGGAAAAGGGTGAGCGGAGGAACAAAGGAACACCTCCTGGGGCTGGTGACACAAGCTGGGATGCCCTGGGCACGGCTTTGCCCTTGGCTTTGGCGCCAGTGGGAGCCAAACCCCGAGGAGACGCTCGATTCCTCCCCTCCGAATTAATATTTGGGGTTCTCACCCCGTTCATTCCCAGCCTGCTGGGGAGCAGATCAGCGCAGTGTGCTCAGAGCAGCCCGTGGCCAGAACCCTGTGGCAGGGAAAGCTCTGGGACAGGAGGCCCAGGGAGCACAGGGGTTCCTTTGGACCTGGCTGTGCAGAACATCCAGGCAGGAGCGCGGGAGCAGCGCTGGGACAGCCGGACACGGCTGGGGATCCATCACACCCGGGGCAAGGCCCCCAAAGCCCGGAGATTTGGGCTGTGAGCAGGAGGAAAGGATGGGAGGCCTCGGCTTTCAGGAGTCACGGATCATCCCCAGGGACCTCTGGTGATTATGGGCTGGCAGGAGCTGGCGGTGGCTGCTTCAGGCTGAACTGAATTCCCCTGGATTTCCCTGCCACACCTGCTGCAGGGGCCGGACTGGAAAAGCTGGGAGGGGGAGTTTCAAACGTTCCAGGCTGTTAGGAAAGGTTCAGTTCCTAAAAACAAGAGTTTGTGGAGACAAATTGGGAAATAAGAAGAGGAGGGATTGATCTGAAAGATGTGCGCTGGTGTCTTCACAAACAATTCCTGGGCGAGGGTTTGGGTGGGAACGGCTTTGAGATGGAGCTCGATGTCTGTCCCCACTTCCAGCTCAGGTTTGTTCCAGAGCTGGGCAGTCCAGCTCCTGAAACAGCCAAAGGGGATCTCCTGAACTTTGGGATTAACTTCCAGCCAGGTTTATAACAGAACCTGGACAATCCAGCTCCTGAAACAGCCAAAGGGGAGTTCCTGAACTTTGGGATTAAATTCCACAGCCTGCACAGTCCAGCTCCTGAAACAGCCAAAGGGGAGTTCCTGAACTTTGGGATTAAATTCCACAGCCTGCACAGTCCAGCTCCTGAAACAGCCAAAGGGGAGTTCCTGAACTTTGGGATTAAATTCCACAGCCTGCACAGTCCAGCTCCTGAAACAGCCAAAGGGGAGTTCCTGAACTTTGGGATCAACTTCCAGCCAGGTTTATAACAGAACCTGGACAATCCAGCTCCCGAAACAGCCAAAGGGGAGTTCCTGAACTTTGGGATCAACTTCCAGCCAGGTTTATAACAGAACCTGGACAATCCAGCTCCCGAAACAGCCAAAGGGGAGTTCCTGAACTGTGGGATTAACTTCCAGCTGGGTTTGTTCCACAGCCCGGGCAGTTTGGCCAAATGGGGCTGCACGAGGCGGAGTTTCTGAACTTTGGGGGAAAAGGTCATTTTTAAGGGTGGAACTTGTGGCAGGTGGTTTGGGAAGGCTGCCCCTGCCTGGTGCCTCGGGAACGGGGGAAGGAAGAGGGAACGTGCAGCCGGGAGTTTGGGATCAAAGGAGGCTGCACCTCTGAAACCTCGAGAGGGAAAACCCCAGGGGACTCTCTCCTTTACTGAGGTGAATTTCCAGAGTTTCTCTGTCTCCTTAATGGACACTGGCTCTTTCCAGTGGGATTTTCCAAACACTAGAATAATGGAAGTTGTCCTACGGCAGGGGGTGGAATGAGATGGGATTAAAGTTCCAACCCAAATCACTCCAGGATTTCCTGTGTCCTTCTTGCCAAGAGGTTTGTGGGATACCTGAGTGCTCCACCACAACCCAGGGCTCCTCGTCCTCCGAGCATCCCAAAATCTGATTCTTCCTGCCTGTGCACACTGGACAGTTTTCCCATGGAAGAACAGTTTGGGTTTGATTTATTTAAGTCCAGTTTGTGAGGGATGCCCTCCAGGACACTTCCTAGGCTGGCTGCAGGAAAAGCAGGGAATGTTCACTCTGCTTAAGTGGGGAAGATTTATATTTCTCTGACACTGGATAAATCTCCACCATTTATTCCCAACTCCTTCCCTAAAGGACCAAGTTATCTTTAAAACAAACAACAGAATAGCTGGAGTGGGATATTTCATTCCTGCCAATAAAACAACTGTAACTGGGGCGATTTCTTTGTGTGGGGTGTTATTTCCCTTTACTGGGGGAAAGTCTGTGCTCTGGGAACAGATTGCTCCCGTTTCCCTCTCCATGTGGGAAGCAGCACTCCACAGGCAGAGCATGAAGGACTTGGCTCTCCCATGGATGTGCTCTTGACTTTGCTCCAGCTCAGATTCCAACGAGGACAAGGGAATTTTCAGCTTCTGAGCCTCTTCCCAGAGGGATTTTCACACAGCCCTAATGAGAAGCCTTTGCTGTGAGGCCTCGAGGAGAGTTCCATGGAATCTTACAATGGTTTGGGATGGAAAAGCTCATCCCATTCCAGCCCCTGCCACAGGCAAGGACACCTCCCAGGCTGCTCCAAGCCCCAATGTCCAACCTGGCCTTGGGCACTTCCAGGGATCCAGGGGCAGCCACAGCAAATCTGGCAATTCCAGCCCAGCCCTCCCCACCCTCCCAGACAGGAATTCCTTCCCATTATCCCACCCAAATCTCCCCTTTTCCAGCTTAAAGCCATTCCCTGTGTCCTGTCCCTCCATCCCTTGTCCCCAGTCCCTCTCCAGCTCTCCTGGAGCCCCTTCAGGCCCTGGCAGGGGCTCTGAGCTCTCCCTGGAGCCTTCTCCTCTCCAGGTGAACATTCCCAGCTCTCCCAGCCTGGCTCCAGAGCAGAGGGGCTTCAGCCTCTCATGGCTCTCCTCATCATTTGGGAGACACCTGGAAAAAAATCCATGGAATAAGACTAAAGCTCTGTCTGTCTTCCCTGAATTTTGACCTTTTTCCATCCCATCTGTCCCAGCTCCCCACTCCTTGGTGTGGACTGGCCACTTGACACCAGTTAAAATTCCTGGATCAGCTCAGAGATCTCTTCCCAGTCCTTCCAAATCCTCAAAACCAATTTTTTGGCGATAAGGGCTCCAATCAAATTTTATTTTAAATCTCTTTTTTTTTTTTTTTACTTTCCAGGACCCCTGGAAAGGATCTGGAGCCCCACACTAAAGGACACAACAGTGCTGATAATGCCAACTTCAGTGACTTTTCCAGGCAAAATATTTTGGAAAGCAACCAGTTTAATTCTCTGGGACCTTTGGGACACAACACCACGGTAGCTGAGCAACCCTTCATCCGGAAATCAGCTGAAATAGACTTTTTTTCCCCAATGTTTTGTGCTTATCCTCTGTGAGAATCAGTTTAATCAGGGAAAGTAAGAACCTAAAAGGATTTTCAGGTTGCTCTGTCGGCATCGAGTCCCTTCCAGAGCCCAGCCCTGCCTGGAATCAGTGACGGGTCCTAGGAAATCACCCTCTCCCTAGACATGGAACATCCTGAGTTGGAAGGGATTCACAAGGATCATCGAGTCCAACTCCTGGCCCTGCACAGGACATCTCCAAGTACCCCAAAATGAGTTTTTTCCTTCTTTTTCTCTCTTCCCTCTGTCCTGCTTATAACGGCGGTGATCGAGTGGCTTCATCAACCCAACCCCATCCTAATTCCCAGGATTGTGCCAACAGTATCGAAGTCTGGTTTCCCACAACAACTTCTGCACATGGAAATCATGCTGGAATCATGGAATCCTAGGATCACTAAGGTTGGAAAAGACCTGGGAATGTTCAAGGCCGGGTTGGACAGGACTTGGAGCAGCCTGGGACAGGGGAAGGGGGTAGAAGAGGGTGAGCTTTGAGGTGCCTTCCCACCCAAACCATTCCATGATTCTGTGATTCTCCTTCAGCCGGTGAGAAGGACTTGGGGGGCTGTTCCCAAATTTTAGGGTGATCATGTTGATCGTGATCCCATGGAAATAAGTCAGCTGCAAGCCAGAATTTTGGCCAGAGGAGGGAAAAAACTCTCTGGAGAGGTGGGGACTATGGAATTTTTGAGTTTGGAGGTGCTTGCCAAGAACAGGGTGAAGGGTGGAAAGCTGAGCTTGCTGCTCCTGGATAAGTCAGAGATGTAGGAAAATAATTGTGGAGACGAACCAAATCATGGACAACAAAACCATGGGAATAATTGTGGGGAGGAGCCAAATTATGGACAACAAAACCATGGGAAATAATTGTGGAGAGTAACCAAATCATGGACAACAAAACCAGGGGAAATAATTGTGGAGAGAAGCCAAATTATGGACAACAAAACCATGGGAATAATTGTGGGGAGGAGCCAAATCATGGACAACAAAACCATGAGAATAATTGTGGAGAGGAGCCAAATCATGGACAACAAAACCATGGGAATAATTGTGGAGAGGAGCCAAATCATGGACAACAAAACCATGGGAATAATTGTGGAGAGGAGCCAAATCATGGACAACAAAACCATGGGAATAATCATGGAGAGAAGCCAAATTATGGACAACAAAGCCATGGAAATAATGGTAGAGAGGAGCCAAATTATGGACACCAAGGCCATGGGTGGGGCAGTAAACTCTGCAGGTCCTGTGGGAAAGATATTTGGGGATGTGTGAGAGACAATTGGGGACCTCTGGGTAAGGAGATGATGGAATTTGGAGCGGGAAGATGAATTTTATTGTGGTCACAGCGTTCAGTGAGCAGCAAGATCCAGGTCGGAGCGTTGTGGCCACTGACGATCCCTCTTGGGAGCGTGACCAGGGCCAGGAGCAGATCCACAGGAGCAACACTGAAACTTTATCGGACTTGGCTCAACTGGAAATCCAACCCCAGGTTTTTGCTTGGGAAGCTCATGAAATTCAAGCACCCAATTAGCAGCAGCTGTGCAGCGGGGGCTGACGAGCTTTCGATAAGTGAGTGATCCTTGCAGAGCACGGAGCCAAAGCCAAACCACTTCGCTCCCAAGCCGAGGGCTCCAGCAAGGCAGGAATTCCCGAGTTTTGCATTAATTGGATTTTTAATGGGTTTCAAAACCGACTGGGTGTGTGAGGCGCTGAATAATTACAGCAGATTAAGGTGACACTTTGAGAAATGGATGGGACAAGGACATGAATGAAGCAAATCTTGCTCCGGCCTAATTACAGACAAGCACCCACCCAAACGGATTGGATAATGTGGATTGGATAATCCTCTGGAATAAATAAACACCAGGATCGGGCTCAACGGATCATTTTTCATGATGGTAAATCACCTTTAAATTGGGAATTTCCAGCACAACAGCAGCAACCAGAGATTGCTCAGCACTGCTCACAGCTGGAGGAGCAAACCCACCAAAATTCACTTTTACCACATTATTTCCAGGAAATCCAGAATGATTTGCCTTCCTTCCATGGGTTTTGCGTGGGGAAAATGCAGCATTTCAGTTCCTTGGGAAGGAAAAAATAAAAATAAATTTAAAA
>WAAE01007201.1:0-25867 GCA_013400495.1 Nicator chloris | reverse complement strand
AAAATTAAGTATGAGTTACTCAACCAATATTACGCTAATATGTAAGGGCTTTAGACCTTTCAAAAAATCTATGAGAAAAACCTGTCTTTTTGGTAATTCTGCATGGAACCAGAAAAATTTCTCTTTCTGCATCTGAGTTGCATTCTCTCATTTTCAGGGGCTTGGTTGATTTTCAAGAAAAGTGACTAGGGTGGCTGATCCAACCAACCACTGAATACTGTCATACATACACATCCTTGTGTTAGCAGCGTGTGTCCTTCCTGCCTGTATATGAGCTTCAAATCAGCCCAGCTCCGTGCCTTGGAACAAGGTGTCCAGCTACCAGTGTTGAACTGGCACCAGGTGTTGCTGCAGGTTTCACCTTTTCCCTCTTGGTGCTGACCTTTAAAACGAGTAGTTCAGTGAGAAACATTGCTATTTTTGGAATAGTAGAATCGCCATCCCTCCTTTTTGTTGTTGCTTTGATTCTGCTTCCGTAAAGCCACACGTGGCTCTTATATTAATTGATCAGCCTCTACCTTTATCCAGTGGAAATTTCTTAGATCCATTTAGAAACACTTCAGTTAATATCCCACCTCTATTATAACCTTTCAGAATGTCTACTTCATCCATTTTAAACAATAATAAGCAGTGTTACTGTCAGGATTACACCAAGACATTTTAGTTCTTGCATATAATAATGTAGAACTACTGCCATCAAGCCTGATCATTGTTGTCTTAGGAGGAAGCAGAAACATTTTCCCTACTTTGTTTCCCAGCCTTCTTGCTCTAATCCTGAGTATTTTTCTGTGTAAAACAAGGTCACAGAATCTTACCTATCTGATAGAAGGAATTTGTCATAAAATAAGCTTTTACATCTCTTTAAGCAGACAATTAATATGCTCTTACAGCTGGGTTTTCATCCCAGTTGTTTCTGACCAGTTAGCTGCAGCTGAAGAAACAACTGTGCCATCACTAGGGCATTTATTAGACAATGTAGGATTTATACTTCCACTACAGTTTCTATGGAATTTTGTGTAATGAGGAGTTTTTGTTGAAGAATTTTTAGAGTGCATGTTCCTTTTGTTAGTCTAGTGAAATTCAGATTGTTGTAGGAAATGTTTATCTAAATATTTTTGTAAATGAATACCATGAGTTTTATTCTTTTCAGAGGAAATGGAAAAACCCTTCATTTTCTCAATGATTAGATAGGTGTAGCTTAAATAGACAAAAGGGAGTAGCAGATCATGTTGTCCTATACTTTCAGGGAGGGCAAGTCAAAAAGAAAAATTAACAGCTGAAGAGGTTTTGTGTCATTTTAAAGAATGAATAAAGACTTAGTGTTCTAAACTGCAACAAAGTTTAAGGAAAATAATCTATCCAACCTTGAGGCACTAATTAAGTCAAATATTAACAAAAATTTTTACATAATTGAAAGTAATCACTGCTTCATTCCTTAAGGAACCAGACAAATTATTAATTATCAGCCTAGTTTAATATTTTCTCAAAAGCTCTGAGACTTTTCATAACAAAATAAAATTATATTTTTTATCCATAATTCGTGCCATAGCAATTTTTAAGAAAAATGACAGTATTTTTGAATGTTGTTATGAATTAAAAGATTGTCTTATATGTTGAAATTATTTTCTATATGTGTTTTTTCACATTACAGGAGGAACTGGACCTACTTTTCTAATAATTTCTGAAAACCGTGCTAAGACATACCTTAAGCACATTAAGAAAAATCTTACTTCTTGAAAATGTTTACACCAACCTTGCCAGACATTATGAAATTCATCTTTTACATAATTGTACATGCTCAACATCATGTCTGAGTACTTCTCCCCCCCCCAAATCTTACCATTACAATGACGGATTTCTTGGCAGCAACCTTCTCAACAACTGACAGAGGATTTGCAGGAGGGAATTCCAACTGGACTTATTGAGACCATTATTTGACCTTTAATTTAGTTAATTCCCTTAGATACTGTTTTGTAGTGTTTCAGGACTTGTTTCCACTGAAAACTTTTAATTTTTTCAAACCTAAATATACTAGTTACAAACTTTGCCACTTATATATAAAGATAGATGATTAACAGCTGAAGACAACATTTAGGACAAGTTTTTAAAAATGTTGTTAAGTGTGCACCAAAACAATACTTTACCATCAAAATAGAATTATTTAATTTTAATATTAGAATGGGTATCACTCTTAATCCTAAAAGCAGTAAAAAAAGTTGGCTGATTCAGAGACATGGATGTTTTCAGAAGAGCTTTATTGTTATTATCTCCAGGAGTTAGTGTGCATGGAGTTCTTTGTTGTTTGTCACATTAATAATAGAGGTATTGTGCTCATCTTTATGATTAGCATACAGCTGGTATTCTGGAAGCTTCTGAAATTCCAGAAGCACGTGTAAAAACACGTTTCCATTCAATAAAGATGGAAATGTCATTGCCAAAGAGAAATAATACCTTTGGCTTAACTTTTTTAAGTCTCTTTAATTCTGGAAATGTCTATATTTAGAAAATACCTGGTATTGAATATTCACAGAATTATGCTACATGAATATATTGCAAGATGTGCAAGAAGTGTTTAACCTACTGGATCTTGTGCAGCACTTACCAGTACACTCACTGTACTCCTACAATCTCTTCATCTTCCATGATACAGAAATGCAATGAAAATGAAACTGGGTTCTTGGCTTCGGTTTCAAATTTTCCTTCATTCCATTGTAATGGCGTTTAAAAATATACTGTAAATATCTATGGAAAGCAGAATGTGGTTTCTCAGAAATGTTATTTCCTTGCGCATCAAATGGATGATGAAAGGCTTGGTGATCTGGCTGTTCATTTGAACTATCACACACACTGCAATTGTATTCTTTCATCCCAGAGATAAAAATCTTGCCATTCTGGCACAATGAGAGATTATTAGGACCCATATCATTAAAGTGCCAAAAAGAATTCTGGGAAGTCCCATTGTTGATATGTCCAAGCTCAATTTAAGAATGTTGCTTGTTTACTGTCTTTGGGGATGATTTGTAGCAAACTTATATTTTGTGAAATTTCCCTTTATTGCTTCATCAATCTCATTAAAATCAAGGAGTCCCACAGGTTTATAAATTTAAACTGGATATATTGAAAATATAAAATGCAGAGCTATGACAAAAACATGTCTCTACGTATTATTATTCCAAGACAGCATGCAACAAGAATCATGATATTCTGCTTCCAATAATACTAAGAAGGAAGGAATTT
This sequence comes from Nicator chloris, assembly GCA_013400495.1. Lineage (NCBI taxonomy): Eukaryota > Metazoa > Chordata > Aves > Passeriformes > Pycnonotidae > Nicator > Nicator chloris. The sequence continues at coordinate 22,630 of WAAE01007201.1, read as the reverse complement.
TACCTCTTAGAATCCTTTTGTTGTAAATTAATACAGAATAAATGAATGCAGAACAAAAGTTTTCCCAGACCAAAATTTTTTTCCTTTGTGAAGGAATAGAAGGGCAAGTCTTTGGTTTGTGCAACTCTATCAAAGAAATCTCTTTTAGTACTTTGTAGTTGGTTAGGCAAAAACTAATAAAATTCTAAACAATCATGAAATTTAAGTACCTTAAAATGTAATTCTAGATTTTAGATTTTTTTAAACAAATGCTGTTTAGAATGCATTTCTGAGTAAGAATAATTCCTGAATTTCTGAATAACTGACAGAATTTGGAAAGTAATTTGTCACTGGTGTAACCATATTCATTTATTGCTGCTAATGTGTTGGCTTTTTACTAATATTTTGGGGTATCAAAAGTAACATACAGCTGCATTACGTTGTTATAGAGGCGGAGAAAAGCTCCATTTACAGTTATGCCCATGTAGAATTACTCTCAAAATGGGGGGATAGCAGGAAGGGATCAAAGGAACTGTTGTAGTGACTTCATCAGGGCTTTCAAATGGTTATGTGATTTCACAGAAAAAGAGCAGCGAGTTGTTGTAGAATTAAGATCTGAATTAGGGGTATTTGTAAGTGTTTTATACAAACAAAATCTGTACAAAGTTTAGGAGAGTGAAAAATAAGGCTAATCACTTTACAGTGCAATCACTTTCCAGGTTATCTGTTTATAGAATATAAACTTGATCTGTTCTTATCACTGTTAAACAAGGTTTAAAGGGAGATGCATAGATTGGTTAATATATCTGTGGAAAACATCTTAGTTTTTGTTATCCTGGTTACAGTTTTGCAAGACTGATGCCATATCATGGGGAAAACTAACTGGAAAACCATCTTTCCTTTTATAACACCTTCACAGGTTGCACTTTAGCAAGATTTTAGCAAGAACTTGTTATAATACTTTACTTCTCTAATAGAATAGACAATAGAACAGAAGATAATTTGGATCAAATCTATTTTTTGAAATCTTACTCAGTTAAGTCTCTTTATTATTGCTGTTTGGAAGTTTATTCTCTAATTCTCCAATATGTTCCTGCTTCTTCAAAAGAGTGATGCAGGAAAAAGGGTTGGGTCATAAAGAGTACTAAGCAAAAGTCTCCGTTGAAGTATCAACTCCACTACTCCTGAAGCCTCAGGGCCAACATCTCACTCAGCATTAAGCACTCATCTAAACCCAAAATAATCCTCAAAAGATAGGAACAAGGAGCAATTAATGCCATTAAAGCACTGAACTATCTGCTTTGATCTGGAGACTTTTTCAGTTGACTGTATGGAGAGTTGGCATAACTTTTCTTCTTATATTTTGTTGGGAATTGTGTGGGAAGGCTTCATATGAAGCATTACAGATGGCAGTAGTGGAGGGGAATGGTCTAGTGCAGTTCTGCTGTGCCCAGTCATAGAAAAAAAAAGGCAGATTTGTAGGGATGTTCAATATTTCATTGGAAGTATACGACTTTACAGAGCATGCTTACAAAACTCACAGGAACAGGAACTGTGCAGATGAAACTCTGATGAAGTGCTATTGAATTTCATTGATTTATCATGCAAAGGCCAGGAGTATATAGTGGGAGAAACTGTAAGCTTTAATAAGCTCCCTGGAAGCTTGATAACGATGTGTTCAAAAGGGAGAGAGAAAACTATTTAGATAAGGCCATATTCTATGAGACAAGAATGTGATTATTTGTCAGATATTCAGAGGTATTAGAAAAATTATGCAGAACTGGCATTTGGCAGGATGACCAGACTAAGTAAAAATGGGAGCTTTTGTAAGAAAATCTCTCTGTCTACAAACTTTTATTTTCAATTTTAATTTAAATTCACTGTATTTTGTATAAGAAAGAAGCAATACAAAATACAGACAAAAATTTTCATTTCAGCTTTCAACCTATTCTGCTACAGGAAAAGAAAATTGGAAAAGGACAGAATTAAATAAGCAGTGGCCTAAAGACCAGCAAAAAACATGAATAATGATATGAATAATATTCCCCACATATTTGATCCATTTCATAACAATTATTTATCAGTATTGAATTCAATTTCAGATATGCAAGATTCTGTGACCAATTTCTCAGTGATTCATAGTAGATTGAGATAAACTTCTCTCAGGGAATCCCTAAAGGGATGAGACCTCATACTTTCGAAACTTACCTTAGTTATATAGTATGTATGCTTTTTGTGTGTTTGATGTTTTTTGTCTGATTGTGCATGGGATGAAATGGAAATGCAGGTCTTGGCATAGTGTTTTGTAAAGGATTTTGAAATAAATGTCTCTGTGTAGTTGTGTCTCACACTTCACATAAAAGGCAACAGCTGCACTGCATCATCACTGCAGTTCCAGATGTTCAGCGATGACAGAGTTTTCTTTTTTCATTACATATCAATGATGTAATGCTTGATAATACATGTCCTACAGACAGGAAAAGAGAACATATTAATTTGGTGAATGTTTCAGATAGATAACAGCTGCATGTTTTGAAAGGTCACCCTCAGATATCATTCAGATAGTACTTGCTCTCAGAAGAGAAAAGAGAACAAATCTTTCTCCATCACGCACGCTGTTTTAAACTAAATCATCTTTCCTAAATCAAGACTAAATTTTTTAAGTCTGTTTTCATCAGGAAAGATTTTGAAGCTGCAAATGACAAGTAACAGATGACTCCATAGCAGTAAATGTTAACAGATAACAGGTATGACTTTGATTCAGTTGTGTCAGAATATCTCAGGGACTAAGGTCTTTGTCCTAGGGTGACAGTCTTGTGAAGAATAACACAACACTAAGGTCTTGATTTCAATCTTTTAGGACTATTAATACTGAGCATTAGCTCAGTTACTGACAGACCCTGTTTTATTTCTAGTAAGTCATAATTTATGCCATCATGTAAGGCATCCTTCGGTCTTTTCTGCAGAAATAGAAATAATGTTTTGATAGTAAAAATAAAAAGAAGCTCAATAATTTTTGCTTCCAATTCCTCAGAATTCCTTAAGGAATCCCTTGCATTTCAGTAGCAAATCCTTCAAACATACATCTGCTAAAAATACAGGGTAACATGATGATTTTTCAACATAAATCTGCCATTTATTGAGTAGCTAAAAGAACAACAAAGTGCAAATTTGTAATAATAGCTGTTATTTTATCCTTAGGTAGTTCAATTATTCAGGTACCTATCTTGTATACAGGAATTAGCAAGAAACACCTCTGTTTTTAAGAGGAAGCAGTAGTACTGGTGTCAGTCATGAAAAAGGATGCAAAGGATGCCCTTAAGGCATGATTTGTGTGTATATATATATATTTAATAGATAGAATAAATAATGTCAATTTTAAAAAAAAAATTTGGTATATGTAATTCTTTCTTCAGGTGTGAAACAGAGCCAGCTAATATTGGATTTAGAATAGAAAAATGGGTCTGAGTATTACCCAGTTATCACCATCATTTAAGCTGCTGAGGAAAAAAGGGTGTGGTACTTGGGGAACACAGGGGAGATAATGTCACTATCCATGAAACACAAAAGAGATACAAATGTCATATTTGGGACACTGAGAAATGAGGTAGGAGGAAGTTACTATCTAATGAAGTCACTAGTTTTGCTGAGATAATAATTTCCATAGACATTGCTGCTACAAATTGTAGCTTTCCGGCTCACCACTTTGAAATATCCCTTAGGTTTAGGACTGAAGTCAGAGGTGGAAAGATATTCCACCAAGATATACTCTACCAGTAAGCAGATGTTCCTGGTTTTCATTGATCAAATACGTTCACTATAAGAGGGTCAACTGTGCCAGTTATAAACAAAGGTGTACCAACTGAAGTCTAAATTAAATTGTGACTGCTAAATGAAAAAAAATGAAGAATTGAGACTATTAATTTTATTCTAAGCTCACCCTGAAGTGGTCCTCTGATTCAAAATGTGCTTCATTTTCTCAGGAGAATAAACCATTAGTAGGAAAATGAAATGACCTAGTAATAATGAAAACAAGCAAACCAACAACAGCAACAACAACAAAAAACCCAAACCTGAAAAAGAAACCCCAAGCCAGTTACAAGAAAAGTAGAGAAATAAGATGTTGCAGATGTTACCTAGTAACCGTTCCTGCTACAAATAAAATAGAAGAGTAGCGACAACTGGAAGTACACTATTAAAAATATCCTTTGTCTTGCACTTGAATTGTTCTCAGGATATGCAGAAAAGACAGGATCATGTTATAATATACTGTGCTTCTGTTTCTACTATTATTGCATTTTCACAGTTGGAGAAATCTCAGCTATCTCGCTAGAAGCTCAACAAAATATTTAAGACTGTTTCTAACTTGAAGTGTGGTAAGAGCTCAATCAAAACATAATCCTTGAAGTAGCTGACTGAACCTAGACATGAAAACTTGCTCCAGACAATAGTAAGTGGTAAAATTTTTAAAATATTTTTATAAGGTTTGAGCCGAAATAAAAAAGCTTTGACCTTGATAAAAAATATATCCCTCCGAGGATAATTTTCACATGAATATTTAATTTATCTACATTTTGACTTTCATGTTTCCTTTCTAAAAAAAATACGACTTTCATTTAAAGTAAAAACGTGAAATTTATGCTATTCAAAACAAAATCCGAAGTGAATATCAATAGTGATCCTCACAGCTATAAAAAATGCTTTATACAGCATTAATCAGATACCTATGTGCAATTCAGTCAGACAGCATATAAAAAGCCAGATTATGTAACTAGACAATCCAACACCTTTTTTTTTTTTTAAATAAAAAAGAAAAATTGATCAGAAAAAAGCACCAGGAGAAATAGCAACATTAATTTCAAGATGTGTTTTATAAAGTAGCTGCATGTGAAGCTACTGTGATTTTTTTGTAACTGTAAATTAATTAATTGGTAGAAGCATGATTATTTCTCAATATAAAGGTACATAGCCCTTTTTGTTGACCTAACTGAAAGATGCAGAAACTCCAAGTAATTTGTCATGAAACAGATACATATCTCCTTTTCAACGTGTGATAGTAATCAAACTGAAATGTCTACCATGAATTTGCCAAACTATTCTCCAAAAGTATTATAAATATATAATAAACAAGTATTTTTTTATGTTTTAAGTTGAGTTTAAAGTATTCATAAATAAAATCTTATCATGAATCAAAATATTCTCGTTATCTTGAAGACAGTCAGATAGTATCATATTGAAACTATGTAACAAAAAAACATATTGGAAGAATTCCTGTATGACTTCTGGATATTGCTGTTAACTAGATTTATACTTTTATTTATGTCATCTCAATGCCCTAAATATGAAACAGAGACATTATTTCACCAAAGTGTTTTCACTGTGGCCCTCCACAAAGTATAATTTCCCTGACAATTTTATCTTAATAACACCTTGTTTGCAACCAGAATACACTGGGCATGACATAATGTCATAATAACATCAAGATGTAATCTGTGATACAGTTTCAAAAAACAGTTTTTTGGATGATTTTGGTGTTTTGCCAAACTGCTTATTGCTATATGCAACAATTCTTGTTAGAAGACATCAAGTCAGAAAATGAGCATATGTTTGGAATATAGTGTTTATGTTTAGGAACCAGCTTCCACCGGCCTTTACAAGTTATGGTTCACCACTGTATGTTGCCAGTAATTTCAGCTGCTTACATGTAACTTTCAAGACTGTGATGTATAGAAATTGTCTGTGAAGTTGGTCATGAGCACATGTAGAAATTTGACAGTATTTCAGTACTTATCAACAGGTACTGAGCAAAAGTAACTTGGCTTGGGGATTTTTTTGGAAATCATACATACATCTTGCTGTACAGTTGTCTTTTGAAAATAATTTTAATATGTAAATCCAAGAAACTTTGCGATGTTCAAGCACCTCACAACCACTCATGGGCTTCATAAAGAGTTTGTTTTGATCTACAATAGGATATTCCCAAATAATTTTTGAGAATGAGAGTTGAGATTCTGTCTTTTCCCTGAAACACTGTCAAAAATGTATTAACACCTAATCACACACTGAGAGTTCCAATGAAAAAGCTAGTTCATCTGTGAAACAATAGAAAGCCCTGTTAATAGTATGTTGGTGAGTTTGTCTAGAAAGGATTAACATTGTATTTGACTCACTGAAATACTGACATTCTAATACTTATTTTACTTAGAGTAAATGCTACCACTCCTTTTAACTGATTATTTACAATTCATACAGAAAATGTATCTTTCTAATCTCATCCTGTAGATAAAACTTACTGACAAAGCCCACAATTAGCCAACTGACAGACCAACAAAAGAAAGATAATAATTGAAAAACTTTCAAATTATTTTGATAATATATTTTTGTTGATATAATTCCTTTATTGGTATGAACCATAAGAATTCTTTTCATAACACATTAAAAAGGAAGAAAGAGATTTAAAGAATACTATTCCACATATAGAATCTGAGAATCATAGAATCAATAGGGTTTGAGAGGGTCTCTAAGATCAAGTCCAACGCCTAAGATAACACTTCCAAGTCCACCAGTAATCTGTGTTCCTAAATATCACATCCACATGTTTTTTGACCATTTTTAGAAATGTTGATTCCACTACTACCTTGTCAGCCTGTTCCAATGCTTGATAACGCTTTTAGGGAAGGCGTTTTTCCTAACATTCATGGAAGAAGTTGAAGCTGTTTCTCTTTTCCTATCACCTGTAGATTGGGAGAAGTGACTGACTTCCACCTCCTACAACCACATTTCAGGTACTTGTAGAGACCAATGAGGTCTTTAAGCCTCATTTCCTCCAGGCTAAACAACCCCAGCTCCCTCATAAGGCTTGTGCTCCAGACCCTTCCCCAGCTCCATTGCCCCTCTCTGGACACACTCCAGCCCCTCAATGTCTTTCTTGCAGTGAGGAGCCCAGAACTGAACACAGGATTTGAGGTGTGGCCTCATCAATGCTGAGAACAGGGGCAATCACTGCCCTGGTCCTGCTGGCCACACTATTGCTGATACAGGCCAGGATGCCATTGGCCTTCTTGCCCACCTGGGCACACAGTGGTTTGTGTTTAGCCACGTGACAAACACCTCCAGGCTCTTTCCCACTGGGCATTTTCCAGGCACTCTGTCCCTGGGCTGTGGAGCTGCCTGGGGTTGCTGTGACCCAGGGACAGGACCCAGCACTGGGCCTTGTTGAACCTCACACCGTTGGCCTTGGCCCATCGATCCAGCCTGTCCAGATCCCTCTGCAGAGCCTTCCTGCCCTCCAACAGATCAACACTCCCACCCAACCTGGTGTCATCTGCAAACTGAGCATGTGCTGGATCCCCTTATCCAGATCATCGATAAAAATATTTCTAGATCATTGATAAAAATATTAGACAATCCTGGCCCCAATACTGGGCCCGGGGGAACTGCACTTGTGACCAGCTGCCTGCTGGATGTAACCCAATTCACCAACGCTCTCTAGGCCTCGTCATTTAGTTTTTAATGAACCAAACAGTGAACTAACTCAAGCCATGACCAGCCAGTTTCTCCAGTAATTATGTTTCTCCAGAAACATAATTTATATTATAATAATGTAGGAGACTATAAGGAGGTTATTATTTATTATTATTTATTTATTATAAGGACATTTTTAAATAATGCATTATTGCATCACTGATTTCATTTGGTTTAATTAGATTCTGAAAAGTTTTCAGGCAAAGATATTGATGGCTTCTTCCTAATTATCAGTTATGGCCCTTACACTATTTTAGTGCTACTTGACCTTTCTGCAGTATTTAATATTGGGAAGGGAGGGTTATATTTTTGAGACCTACAATAGCTCTGGTGATTTTAACTTTTTCAGCTTATGTTTCCCTTCACTTTAGTATTTATCCTGAGTTTGACAAAATAGTCTTTTGTGCCTCCCATTTTGTAACTATTTAACTGAAATTCTGTACTTGGATTAAGTCTTATCCGATTTTGTCACCTTTCGGTTCTTAACATACAGCAGAAAACTGGTGTTATTGTGAAATTCATTCAACTGACTTTTAATTCTCTAAACAGGGTTCAGGAAGATTGAGGAAAAGGGAATATCATCATTTTAAGACTGGAAAATTAAGCATTTCAAAGCATCATGAAGATTGCATATTTGGTTCTGTTTAACTCAATAAAACGAAACTGAAATACAATAAATGATGATGTATGTAAAGGGTGAAATATGTCTGTATGCAACAGTCTCTTTTTTCCTGTTGTCACAGTGAGCTGGTCCTATGCATTAAAGTAAATGTTGTCACTTAAAGCAAACTCAGATGTTCACCAAGAGAATATAGGATAATAAATACCCTTTATTCCCCACCTTGGAAGACAAGCTAATGTGGTGCAATCTATGCCTGCTTCTCTTCTGAATATTAAAAATTTATTTCAGCCTCTTGAGAACAAGATTTTCATTTGTGCATGTTTTTCTATAAATTTGGGGTGATTGACAAGAGTTGATTTTGAAAGAGGCTCTAACAATGGCAGTAATGAATGGCAGATGAAACAAATAGGAGAAGCTGATGAGACTCTAGAGGGACTTGAGCACTGGATATTGAGCTAGGTTATATACTGACATTTAGGAAGGGTTGATACTTAAAAGTAGAGTAGTCTTTAGGTGTCTTCACAAGCAAAAACTGAAAAAAGCATAACCTGATTGAGAAGTTATCTGTTCACAAGAAGTAAAAAAAAAAACTATTGATAACAAAATTTCCCCTGACAAGCCCGTTTTTTGGGTTTGGGTTTTTTTTTGTTTGTTTGTTTTTTGTTTGGTTTTTGTTTGTTTGTTTGGTTTTTTGTTTGTTTGTTTGGTTTTTTTTTGTGACTTGGAATGTATTTTAAACTCTTCAGAAGACACTAGATTAGAAACCAACTTACATCAAGTTTGTTTCTGTTTACTGACAGCCGGGATGGTGTAGCTTTTCCTCACCACCCACAGAGGAAATCAAAAATTTTCTTGGCTAGAGACAAGCTGATGCTTGTCTAGATGTTCTAATGTAATAGGTGAGAGATACTTTATTCAAATTTCTCTTTCACGGTTTTTGTGGGTTAACTCTGGTAGGCAGCTAAGTCACACACAGTTGCTTGCTCACTCCTCAGAAGGGGTGGGAAAGAAAATCAAAAGTTTTAGAAAGCTCATGGGTCAAAATAAATACAGTTTAATAGGGAAAGCAAAAGCTGTACATGCAGGCAAAGCAAAATGAGGAATCAATTCCTACTTCCCATTAGCAGACAGATGTTTAGTCCCTTTCCTGGAGAGCAGGGCTTCATTATGATTAGCAGATATTGGAAGACAAACACCACAGCTCCCAACATCCCCATCTCCTCCCTCTTTGTCCAATTTTTATTGCTGAGCATAATGCACTATGACATGGGATATCTCTTTTTTCAGTTAGGGTCAATGTGTCCCCTTCCAATTTCTTGTGTACTTCCAGCTCTTTGCCTGGTCAGAGCAACATGAGAAGCAGAAAAAGACTTGACACTGTGTAAACACTGGTCAGCAAACTCCAAAATATAGCACTGTGTACCTTGTCTTTCTTGTGAGATGGCTGTGGCAATAAAGACATTGAGCTGTTTTAATGATATTACAATACTAAGTTGACAAGGCTTGGCAGAAGACAATGTATGGGAGTGAGTGAAACACAGAAACAGCTTACTTATAGGACAGAGCATTCTTATGGGAATTGGATAGAACAGACAGAAAACAGCCTGACTGTTTCTAAAGCCTTTAAAAATTACTTCAGTGTTCAGCTTAGTGTATTTTGTTTAGAGCTTTGATTATGCAATGGAGAAACGCCAACATAACATGGCCTTTAGCTCCTGTTTATCATATTTAAAAGATTATCTCAGCTAAAACCAGCACACTTCTCTTACAGAATGTATATCTTATGATGCAGTGAGTAAAATTATATACTTATGATAGCACAGCTGAACATGGGGGCAATATGCCTGGCAGTTACTCATTGAGTCTTATTTGTTATGCATTGGTAATAATGCCAGTCTCATTCCTGTAATATTAATGGAAAGAACATGCTGGCATTTCAAACAGAGACTCTGATTTGTGACATTATTCAGCTGAATAACTATTTAAAGCTTGTACACAGAAATATTTGCTGTACAGTACAATTACTGAAGTGCACTATCAGTATGAGAGCATTATAAGATCTGTGGATTCTTAACTTTAAAGATGGGAAATGTAAAATTCCTCTTGAAGTGCAAAATATTACTAGGCAATGCATGACGACAACAATGGTGATACATAGATAACGGCACCAAAGAAATTTAAGGGTTTTTAAAAAATTATTAGTTTTTGCTGCAAAGTATACCTTGAAAATGTTGAAAGGTATAAAAGGAGGTAATTGTAGAAAAGATTTCACAAGTTGATGATAAGAAACATACTGCAAATTTACATGAGCCATGAAAAAATCCTGACTTAAATATAGAGAAAAATTATTACAATAAAAACATCTGTCAAAAATTGTCTTTTAATTGTGTGACAAATATAATGGGAACTTATGAAGAGACTATCAATATACTTTTTAGAATTACCTTTACTATGCCTTATCCTATGACTTGTGATTTTTGAAAGATGATAAAGTTGACATAATTTTCCTTTAGAGTTTTTAATGAAAAATAAATATACAAATGTACTTCAGGGGTTTAATTTTACTAGTCTTTTATATCCCTAAAATATATGCATTATGTCAAATAGATTATATAGTTTGCATAGGAGTTGTCAGAGTAAATAAATCACATATCCTGCAACCATAAAGTATCAACACATTGAGCAACTCACCTATTATTGCAGTAGGAATCAGATATTTCAACTTTTCATCATTGTAGATCTCAAGACTTATTGTGTATAAAATATTCTGTGTTCTCTAGAATTTTGAGTTGATTTCTATGCTAAAATTCTAAATATATACTACCTTTAATATGATTACGATATTAGAATAATATATTTTGGTTATTTATAATATAAATAAAAAATATGTGACAAATAACTTATAACAGCTGAACTAGTTTCTTTTGGTTTCATTTGGTCTTCAGGAAGTATTCTGCAATCTTCCCTCATTTTGACAAACTGACATAAGGCAATATATTTAATACTAACTTCTGCTCTGGATTGACATATACACTGAAAACCAGAAATTCTTCAGCAATGTTGTCAATAATCACTTTATTAGTTCACTTTAGTTCCTGTCTCCTATTTTCAAATTCAGAGTAAGGCTCTTTACTCTCAGAATTTGTCCTTCTTTATGTAAATCCTACTTGGGTCAGTAATTCAGCACAGATCCATCTGACTGTTTCATTAATTTTTGACCAAATGTCCTAATGTCAGCTACTGACAAATCTCCTAATGTCAGCTACTTTCTGGCCATAATGTCTACTTATGGCTACTAAAGCAGAATAACAAAAGGAAATTAGTCTTACTTCATATGTATTTAAATGCATTTATCAAATTAACTTAAAAGAAAAATGTTCTGTTCTCAGATGTAGAGATGGCTGACTAAAGTAATAAGATGCATTAATTAATGGTTTGCAACTAGTGTCTCTTTGTTCCATTAATCCAGGGATTAAAAAAGCAATATATGTAAATCGTAATCTGGCATAACCATTCTGGTCAAAATGGCAGCTTTAGAATGTAAGGAATATTATCTCAATTTACTTTGTGTTGCTAATTGTGCAATGGTGATTTGCAAGGGGAAGTTTCCGGAGGGAAAGCCAGACTTCCAGGCCTCCCTGATTATTGTACCAATTGCAGTGGGACTGAAAGTAAGTTTCCTTTATCCACTTAATTGCTTGATTTATTTCTTTTTCTTTTGCTGGGGCAACACTGAAGCCCACATATCTGTTTGGAGAGAAGGTTAACTTTCAAGCTGGCCAAAGTCCTGGCCCTCGTGAGGACTTTTTGTCATTTGAAGGTTAAAGTCTTCTCAGAGAGCATTGCTGGAGTTAATATTCTCCCTTCCAATAACTGCAGGAGCCGCCTGACCTTTATAAGTGCAAGTCAATATTCACACTGTTGGAAGAAGCATTGTGGAGGGTTATCTTCACAATCCCAAGGAGAAGTGCTTTGCCACAGGCAGCTCATGACCAGCGAAGACAAATCGGTGAGCGGTCAGATAAAACTGCTTTAACTGGATTCAAAGAGTCTCTTCTGCACAGCTTTAGGTTCTGAGTCATCTGTGTAATTTATCACATTATCAAAGATGTATGTCTTGTTCCCACTTTTCCACCTACAGTGTCCACGTTGTTTTTGTTGGTTTCCTTAATCCAAAACTAAAAATATTTTCAAACAGAACGTGCAACATTAGCACATTTTGAAGTGAAAATGTAATTCAGAAAAGTTGCTCTAATTGATGTTTTTGTTGAAAATTTTATTAGAGAGATCCAAGGAGGAAACAGCAAAAATGGACATCAGACGAGCAATCTTTTCAGTCTATCTTAGTTTAAAGCTAAGACAAACTAAAAGGCATAAAACAGAACTGAATGGCTAGTCTAGAGCTGAGATAGTCAGACCTGAGATACCAGCAGTCTGACAATACTCCCTGCAGTGCATATATTCCATCAGTCTGGCAGCAATGAATTTATTTAAGGAGGGGCTCGTGATATGTGCCTGATTTCTGTTGCATGCATATGTAATTTGTTTGCTCTTGGCTAACAACTCCTTTTTTCCATTTTTTGTTTTTTTGTTCTTTCCACCTTATCTCCATCTTTCTTGAAACAGATGACTCTTAAAAAATAAACAAAAAATACTGGCAGCTTTCAGGCTACCTTTCCATCTTGAACTTAACAGACAAATGGTATGAAACTTGTAATCACAGTAGTCAAAGCTGCTTTTGCAATCTGTTGTTTGGCAATTTTCAATGAAGGGGTGGAAAGATTTAAATGTTTTAAGAGATGTAATTTTTTTAACGCAGCTCAGCATTTCAGCTATGATCTTCTTCAAAGAAAGGAGTGGGAGAAGCCAAGGAGGAATAGAGTTTTGGAGGTGGCCAAATGATCTTAGCACTTCTTTTAAATTTTGGCAGCCTTCATGCCCTGACTGTTGCAGACAGACCTCTCAGCCCAGTTCAGGATTCTTGAGTGCAATATGTGGAAGGATCTTCTGGCAGGAATCATAGCAAAATTGACGTTAGTTACAAAAGAATCACATATCAGGTCTTGGCTCTGTAGAAATTTCACAACACCTCTCTCTTACAACCTTAATTCTACAAGATGCTAGAGTATTGGCTAATGGCATGAAAACAACATAAACCAGATCTCTGTATTTAAAATCTGGGAAAATGTTGAGACTGAAGCCATATTTGGGTATATTCTGTATTGAAACCTATTTAAGTTATATTCAATGTAAATAAATCAAACAAGGATTGTCAAAAAACAGCTCTCCAGATGGTCTTGTTAGGTCCTGCAGTTTTCATGCCCAGAGGGCCAGCTACTGAGGGAATCAACATAACTGGATTTAGTGCCACTAACTGGAGTCAGAGGGGGGACACAGAGAACTTTGGCCTATGGTGAAGGTGACTGGAAAGAATGGATAGCCTCAATGCTGGCCACTGGAATGGGTAAAAGTCTCTGTTGCCAGTTATTGGGACAGGCATGTTGTGTATCCTGAAAACCAGCTACTGGGGGGAACGGGTGTGAGTGAAGATAGTGAGGAGGTCAGTGCTGGTGGCTGGAGCAGAACTGCAAGTTGCAACAGCTGTGCCCTAGTGTCCCTCCACCTGCTGCTGGAGCAGGTCAAGTGTCTGTACCTGACCCAGAATGATGTGTGATAGGGTTTGTGTGCCTCATTCTCCAGCAAGATTCAAGACTGATTGGTCCAGCAATGAGTATCAGAGCAAAGGGTCTGTGCTGGTATTCAAGGGTGACTGTGAGACAAGTGGGAATTCAGTGTTGTTTCACTCCAATCCTCCTCAAGGGATCACTTAACGAGAAGCTCAGTTACCCTAGGCCAGAGGTGGGTGTAGGTTGCAACACTTGTCCCTTCTCTTCCCCTAAAAGGAGGTTGCAGACTGCAATGAGATCTCCCCTCAGTCTCCTCTTCTCCAGACTGAACAAACCAGGTGATCTTAGTCATTCCTCGTAAGGCTTCCCCTCCAGATATTTTAGCAACCTCATTGCACTCTTTTGGATGCCTCTGAATAGCTTCATGCTTTTTTTATATTGTGGTGACCAAAACTGCACACAACATTTAAGCTGAGGCTGCCCCAGTGCAGAATAGGGCAGGACAATCCCCTCCCTTGCCCGGCTGGTGATGCTGTACCTGATGAACCCCAGGACAGGGGTGGCCCTCCTGGCTGCCAGGGCACTGCTGGCTCATGTTCATTTTACCATAGACCAAGACTCCCAGGGCACCTTCCACAGTGCTCTCTCATTCAGTGAGAGAGCCTCTCATTCCCCAGTGTATACACACAACCAGAGTTCTCCTATTCCAGGTGCAGAATCCAGCTCGTTCACTTGTTGAACTTCATAGAGATGGTGATTGTCCATCCCTCTGCAGGAGATCTCTCTGCAGGAAGGAAGGCAACTGGTGTATCTGTGAAGATTTCTTCAGCAAAATAAAAAAAGTTCAAGTATTAAACGTATTAAAGCATCAAAATCAAAACTTTTTCATTTTAACCAGAAATTTCTGAACTAAGGTTTGACAGGAAAAGTCCACATGACAGTATGGGACGGAAACTTCTGCAGAAATTTTTTATTTGCCATGACAGCTAAAAATAAAATGCATGCATTTTCTACAAGTTTATTTTTATTCCAATCATATTAAAATGATGTATATGAAGAAATAATTCACCTTTATATGTGAAGATAGAGTCTCGCATAATAGAAGAAAAGTACGTGAATATATCTGCTCTCTGTGACCTAAAATTAACCAGTTTTTAGTTAAAAACCTTTTGAATTGTAGGGTGTTCCCACAAATAATACTTTAGCATTCCTAAAGTGTTATGAAATTTCCAATATTTGCTGGTTGCCTTGGTTGCAGGCAGTAACAGATGTTTCAAAACATAAGCCAGGTCATGAGCCACAGGACTGAATAAACAACTTAAAAAAAATAAATATATGAAATGCTATATTAATTATACTAGCTAAGTTGCAAAATTTCCACTGGCTTGACTCTTTCCTTTCTTCTGCTGTAAACAGAGCCAGAAACTTAGTCTGAGTCAGACAAGCCCCAGTTTACATTGTTCTGCCAAGTTGCAGATGTCATTTATTCTCTGCCATTAAATTGTAAACAGACTTTTAATTTACTTAATATTGAGAAGAGAGGAAGCGTGGTCCAAAACATTTACTTTGGAGCCACAGGTTCTACAAAAGTTTGGGATTTAGAGTAACCTTTGATATCTAGAGGAGAGGGACAAATAGCCTTTCAAAAGTGTATTTTGCTCTCAAGTGCTCATAGCACAATTTTCTTTTTTAACAAAATAACCCATTCTCATGTGCTGCATCTTGGGTCATTCTTTTTTGGTTGATTCCTTCTCTCACTGGCATATATGTATTTGTAAGTGCTAATGGAAATGTTTGTGTAACACCCAGCACTATGCTTTTATTTTTTCTGCTTTTACAGGTACCTTCTTAGTTCACAGAAAAGCTGCTATTTCTTTGAGAGTCTTACTGGAGATGAAGGTGTTTATTATTGATATTCTATTTTAAACTCCCAGTGTTTCTATTGGGGAAGGAGAAATGTTTATGACGTGCAGTGCTGAATTCAAAGTATTGTATGTTACCACAATGTTTTTCATCAAGTGATTTTTATATTAAACCTTCTCTGGAATTTATGTCAGGTCGAGGATAAGGTCAATAGAAAATTATTTCATATATTCTCCTGTTACATCTGTGTAAATTTGACAGACAGTAGCGTTGCAGAGAATGACCTAGAGGTCAAAACATTTAGAGTGCTTCCCTCCTAATAATTTTTTTTTCTATTGATTTTGTTGAAATTTGGAGGACAGTAGTGGATGCCACAGGTCTGTAGACTTTGGAATAGAACCTAAAGCTGTGCAGAAGAGACTCTTTGAATCCAGTTAAAGCAGTTTTATCTGACCGCTCACCGATTTGTCTTCGCTGGTCATGAGCTGCCTGTGGCAAAGCACTTCTCCTTGGGATTGTGAAGATAACCCTCCACAATGCTTCTTCCAACAGTGTGAATATTGACTTGCACTTATAAAGGTCAGGCGGCTCCTGCAGTTATTGGAAGGGAGAATATTAACTCCAGCAATGCTCTCTGAGAAGACTTTAACCTTCAAATGACAAAAAGTGTTCAGAAGGGCCAGGACTTTGGCCAGCTTGAAAGTTAACCTTCTCTCCAAACAGATATGTGGGCTTCAGTGTTGCCCCAGCAAAAGAAAAAGAAATAAATCAAACAATTAAGTGGATAAAGTATCCAAGAGTTATGCACCTCTCAGGCATTTTATTTTTCATTTTAAAAAGTCGGTAGATGGTATGGATAGAGTAATTTTTGGACTTATTAGCTTCCAAAACAAATAATCTCTTCAACTTTTAAGAGCATTGTGCAGAAAGATAAAACATCCCATACATTTCTTTTCTCTATTGTTCTGACGTCAGATCAAAGAAGCTGATTCCCAGTGAAGCACAGCAACCCAGTTAGCTCACCTTTGAAAATTTTTCTTTACTTGCTATCATGCAGAGTCAAGCTCAGAGCACAGCTGAGGTAATTTAAGGTCTGTAGGAACCAGGCTGTTACTGATCAGGTCCTGTGGTACAAGGCAAGAAGGATGACAGCGTGGTAGCAGAACTGCAAACGAGAATGAAGGCTCACTTTTCATTTTGATGGAGTGTAAAAAATAATATTTTTAATTTTTAATGCAACACATTTATATTGTGTCAGTAGTGGCAGTAGGCTCCTATTGCGTATAAATGAAAATGATTATTTGGTTTGTAGGAGAGTAAAGAAGACATTATGATAAAGAGTATATCAGGAGTGCAATAAAAAGGAAGAAATATGTGTGAGTCTTGGCTGTTTAGGAAAAGCATTGCTTTCTGAGTTTGGGCACTTTTTTAATGCATTATAAGTTTCACAGTTTTAGCTTTGATATCTGGCAGTTTTGAGACTCTAAAAATCATCATTAATGGCCTTTCTGCCTCATCAGTAGAGCCACCATTCAAGTAACAAAGTGCCAATCAGTTGCTCTTGTTTTCCTTTAGCTTCAAGATATTGCTGGAGAGCTTTTTGCAGAGATCATGATCTCTCTGCTTGATATACCATTTATTACAACTATAGTTAAAGTTCTTCAGGCTTATCCCTTATAACCCCCTAGTTTCTTGACTGATTTTTTTCTCCAGAGTAAGACATAGCTTGCTAAGTTTTATTCCCCCTTGACAATCCTCACTTTCCCTCACAGAACAGGTTTTATTATATCTGAAAGAAAAGGAAAATAAAAATAATAAAAAAACCTGTGCAGTTTTATTCAAAATATGAAAATGAAAGATGAACAAACAGGTTCGTTTAAAGTGTTTCATTGTACTGCTACAGACCTAATTAAATTGATTTTTTTAAATGAAAATGAAATTTCACGGTCAATTAGTAAGTGAAATAAATCTCTTATGAAAAAAAGAATATAGTATGAAATCAGAGAAAATATGTGAATTATACAGAGTTCTTACACTGAGAGAAGAAAATAACCAAGTTAGTTCCTCTTCTCTGGATGCTATTTAAATCACTGTGTCCCGGTTATCACTTATTTTTTTGCTTATCAAGTTAATTCTGGTTAGTATAATTTTACAGTGCACCGTAAAATACAAGTATTTATTTTCAAAACAAGTGCCAGATGGTTTCATTTGTTTCTGGAAATTAACCAGAAAAAAATTACAATATTCTCTTGGTATCAAATCAAGCAAACACTGGTCTGATTTTCAGCCCTTGCTGAAACATGGCAGTCATTGCTGTAATAAAGCAAGATAGTGCAGCTCACTGACACTTGAATCAATGCAATAGTCTTTATTATTTGTGATCATATTTGCTAATACCTAATTCATACAAAAATAACAAAGTGTTTAAGCATTGGCTTAAGCTTAAGTTCCAGACAGCTTTTTTTATTTTATTCTAAAACTTGTCTTTAATTTACAGAACAGAAGGATGTGCTTTTTATATACTATTGTGAATAAAAATATCCTAGTCAAACTTTTATGTACTTGAGTGTGTACCATAGAGAAACTAAACCAAAATCTCAGAATAAACAATGAAGTCTCTGAGTTACTTTATAAAAAACCCCAAACATTCTGCAATGTAGGACACTTCAATTCCAAAATTAAAAATAACAGGAAAAAGTACCCGCTTTCTTAAGTTCCAAACTGTTCATTTCTAAATATTTTCATGTTTAGGAGATTACACTGCAGATGAATATAATAACATTTTATTGGTCCACATGCAAACTCTTTATCTGAACCTCCTGCCATTCATATTCCTCATTTTGACACCCAAGTTGCATCCAGGCTTCTTCACCTAAGTTGTGACTTGATTTGTACTAGGACATGCACCAAGAACACACGATGTGAAGCTCAGGAACTGAATTTCTTCATTACTAAAGAGTTCTAACGCTAAAGAGTCAGCTTGGGATTCCATGAACTTTAAACTGCAAAATCCAGCTGAGGAAGGAGTTGCATCTTTTGTTGAACCCTAATTTCAGCTACTCTGGTAATTAATTAAAACACATTTCATTAATTAATTAAAATTATTACCTCGTAATTATCAAGATGAATGGGCAAGCAAAAAGTGATCAGCTTGCCAGGAAAAAGGTAGAAAAACAGGCCTTCCTTGCTTGAATGCCATTAAAAAAAATTCACATTTTTTACCAGGTCTTCAATACACTGCTCTGACATTTCTTAGATTAACCTGATCGCTTCAAGCGGTGGTGCATAAAACTTTGCAGTCTACTGTATCAAATGTACCTGAATTGATCAGGTAAACCATAGTGACTGAAGCAATTACTGCCTTCTGTCAACTGATTTAAAAGAAGGTTTCAGAACTGGCTTTATCCTCTTAGACAGAAACAGCTCAGAAATTTCATTTGCAGGACTGCATTTCCTAGTATGTTATGGCTTTAAAGCACTCTTTAATTTTAGCTATATTTTTACATCATTAGTTAATAGTACATTAAATACATGTGATTCAGGAATGATGTATCTTAAAGTGTCATTGAAAACTTGTGACTTCCTTCACTTTGTAATTAATTCTTAACTGATGATAAAAAGGAGCAGTGATCTCGTAGCAGCAATTGAATTGATATACAGAGGTATGTCACTACTGAGATTTCTGGCATAAGGCACTGCTGCTTAATAGATACTCTGGAATTTATTTAGGAAGGATTAAATTGCAACAAAGTCACTTAAGATGTGGCTTTTAGATTAATAATAATAATATTAGAAAATAAGTCATTGCTAACTATTATAAATAATTTTCTTGAAGCATTTTCTAAAGGATAAATCAGTATTTTTCCTCAGCCTGTAGGCTTTGGTTCAAATCCTAAACCTGGGGGCTGCTGTTTAAATAGAACCTGTGAGGAAGAGGATTATAAGGACATCCTTAATAGAGACCAGAAGTCCATGATGTTCTGGCAGGGACCAGGAGCATATATTTATGGAAGACTATGAGAACAGGTAAACATAAGATAATGCTTCAGAGGAAAAACTTTACAGCTTTTATCTGTTTGCATTTGAGGTACATTCTGCATGCATGATTGTAGCTGTGTGCTAACTAGTGCTGGCTGGATTATTTTTTCCTTCAATTGTTGTAATTTCTTGAACTTATCTTTTCATTTCCACAACAGCTTACAGTACTTTGGTCCAGTTTAGATATTTAATGAAAATAAAAAATAAATTAATGTACAGTCATGGAAATCCTTGACTGTACCACTGGACATTATTTTAATTTGATGTTTCTCTGGACATGTATTATTAGAAATAGGTAGAGTCATAGAATATCCTGAGTTGGAAGGGACCCATAAAGATCATCAAGTCCAACTCGTGGCTCTGCACATCATGTATCTGAGTGTTCTCTAAATGCTTCTTGAACTGTGTCAGGGTTGCTGCTGTGATCACTTCCCTGTGGAGGCTGTTCCAATGCCCAGCTACCCTCTGGAAGAAGAATATTTTCCTATTCATGTCTCTGCCTCAGAGATTGTAGACCTCTAACATAAAGTTGACTCATTGCAGTTGCATATCTGTACCCTTTCTGGGTTCCTACAATTGTATAATTTCAGTTTCTGTGAATATCTGGCCAATATCAATATCTTTTACAGTTTATGCTATCTATAATGAGAACATAGCTCTACCAATTTTCTGAAGAATCTACTTTTATCCATCAAAAAGGCCTTACTAAAACACCAGGAATGTTTTTGAATGCAGATAGAAGGTAAAAAAACCTCAAGCATTTTTCAGACAGAATATATTTCATTTCTATAACAAAATTTTATTTTCATATATGGAAATCACTCATTCACAACATCTGGATATGAAAATACTGATGGTGAATTTTGTGTGTATTAGGTATTTTCTCATCTGCTTCTTATATTTGTTAAAACTGTATATAAAATTTGAAGCTTCCGATATAAAATACTCTTCACTCTCATTTTTTTTTGTTTTGCTACTAACAATACCAGATTATTAAGAAAAGCACAGACTTATTGGTGCAAATATGTTTTTGTTTCCTTTGGTTAGTTTTTCCCAAGTGGTAGTTACTAAGTGACTCACTAATAGCTACATTATGCCTTTCAACAGTACATTGATTTATTTCATTTGCAACGACAAGTTTATTCTTCATGTTTTTGGAGTAGCCTACCCAAATTTGGGTTCTGCCAGTTCAGCAAAACTTGATTTCTCCAGCAGCTACCCCAGAGGTTTTATTTTTTACAACAAATGAGTGGTTTTGTTGCACTAATAAAACAAGTTTAGATAGAACTCATTTCAAAAGCTAACCAGCATAAAATGCACTTTCTTTAACTGGTCTGAACGTAAGATCTTAATATCCACTATATTTCCTTATATAAATTTTCTGTTTGCCCAAATGGATAGAGACATTGTAATTTAAATGTTTAATTACCCCTGTTCTCATCTATGCACCAGGTTCCTTTCTATAGCCAGGATCTCCTCCCTTGCTAAGCTGTCATTTGATATTATGGGAATCTCTGCACATAGAATTGAAGTTCAGGTGGGAAACTGGTCTGCATAGGCTATTGACACTTAAGACATTAAGACTGCAACTGTTACAAAGGTATTATTTTTCAATATGTAATCTATTCTTCTCAGAGGTAGTTTACCACAACAACAAGTATTTTCCTAAGAAATCTAATTTTATTGGAAAGTTGTTGTTGTATAAACTGAGACTCAGTATAGATAGAAGTTTTCCAACTATGTTTCTTAATCTCAAAGATCCAGACTTAAGCTGTTAAAGCCTTTGTGCAACCTGAAAGTGCCTCTTTTGCAAAACAGCTCCTTTTTCCTTTTTTTTTTGTCTGTAAACAAATAGTTTGAAAACATTTGCACATTTTTAAAGCTTAGTTTTTGTGTGTTCTATTTCTCTGTACACATGTAATTGCACTAAATATTATACTACATCTATGATGATACTCTATAACTGTTTGTCTATTGATCTGTGAACTTCTAAAATAAGAGTAGATTACCAGTTATTTGGTCTTTCTTTTTTCCAAGAAGACAAACTGTCTTTATTGGGGCAGGGGTCAGTGGGGGCAAAGAGAGCAGGGAACGGAAATGAAATCACCTTGTAAGGTAGGAGGGTAATAGCTTGAAATCCTTCATTAATATTGTTGTCTTGCAGATGCTGCACTCAGAGGAGAGAGTGATGATCATTTTGTGACAGTGGCAGCTGGAAGCAATGTCATGTACAGGGTGTAAGCAGCTATCTAACACCCTAGGTTCTGAGCTGGAGGAGAGATTTTTATCTGTAGGAATTCTCAAAGAACACTGTTACTAAATGTTCAAACTCTCTCTGTGTTCCCTTAGGCCCATCTCTAATACAGACCCAGCTGCTGAAGTTGAGAGAAAGGAAAGCACAAGGAAGATGTAACAGGCAGGAGCAGAATAGTAACTCTGCAGCAGTGAGGAGGTGCTGTGGGGAAAATGAACTCGTCTCAGCCAGGCCANGGGGTTATTAAAGCTAAACTACAACATGTGCTGACATCAGATGGAGCAATCTGCCTCCTGTAGCATCCTAGAAATATGTATAAACATAGATGCTTTTCTGTGGACACTAAGAAAACAACTTGGCTTAGTGAAAGCAAACACATTACATCAGAAAAAATTATGTTACTCATATTATGTTACTCTCTATGCAAGATTGTACATGATTGCTGATTCTGCAAAAAGGAATAAAAAACTAGATTTACAGGGTTTTTGGCTTATTTGTTGAACAATGGTCAGTGACCAGAGGACATTCACCATTGCTAAACCTTTCTGCTTCCTGCGAATACTGGCTTCTTGGTAGGCACAGTCCTGTTCAAATGCAAACAATATAACTTTTGTTCTCATGTTACTCACTGTCTCAGAGGAATCTTGAACATGTTTTTCAGATGAACTCGATATTTTTTCTCTGCTTTGCACCATGGCTCCATAGATCCACAGTCCAACAATT
>WAAE01007199.1:0-116467 GCA_013400495.1 Nicator chloris | reverse complement strand
GAGAAACAGTAATGTGATACATAAAGCACCGGACTGGGATTTTAATCTAGGCATTGCTGTAGAATTTCTACATCAATTTGTCCAAGAAAATTAACCAGAACACTTAGCCAGGGCTTTCTTATCTGTGAAATGAATATGATAATCCCACATTACCAGTCTGTGACAAATCCATGAATATTACTCGTATTTACTGAACAGTTTCAGATTAATTTTTCCTCTTCCTCAATTATTTCAATAAAAAACTTTCAAAAAAACCTGACTAAAGAAATGAAAGCTATTACATTACATGCCTAATATAAATTGGCTGACACATGCTAGACTGTTGACTATCCCTGGATGAAAAATTAAAATAATTTGTTTAAATTATTGAACAACTGGTTGCCCAAACTATTATATGACCAAAGATATCTCTTACTGACTTCATGATCATTGAAAATTTCTGCAACAGTCATAAAAAAATTATGCATCTTAGTTACATTACTCATTAATTTTTTTCATTAAGTAAGAGATATGAGACTAAAATGACACATTTTTATTAAAACTAGAGTTTGATTTTCAAATATATTTTTATGCAGCAAAAATTTTATGGATTGTTTCCTTTTTCATCATTTAATGAGCAACAAAATATTCTACAGACTGCCACACAAGAAAATAACACATACAAAAGGATGAAGAAGGAAATAGAACAGCACATGCTATAAATTGAAACTAAATGCAAGGTATCTACGTAAGCTTTTTATTACATGCCTTTTTCTCTATTACTTTGGGTAGAAAGAAATACTCTACATTTCTTCATGGGAGTTAGGATAAGACACTGAATTCCAGATGTTGCTTGGTACCTTTTCTTATTTTGGAAAACCAAGAAATGTGGGGTTTTTCCATTCTTGTTTCCATTTCCTTACCATTGTCTCCTGTGCATCACATATCAAATCTGCAGTGGTGCTCATTTGCAAGAAGAGTGCCACGTGTGAGTGCACGATGGTCTGATTGTGAAAGACTTGCCTTCCTTCCCTTTTCTGGAGATCCCAAAGGCCACATTTGTCTTACAGTCTCCTTGCTATGGGTGTAACTAAATGTAAAGCACCTTGGGATGTTCAGCTGTACAAAGTATTGCCATTGAAATGCAAGCTGTTTTTCTTCAGGAAAACACAAAAGGAAAAAACCCAAACGAACAGCAACAAAAAGCAAATGAAAAGGTTTCCAGGGATAAAAATCTGAACACTGTTAGATAAATAAAACATTACAAAGAAGGGAAAATACTTCCGGAAAACAAATAAATAAGATTAAAAAATATATTTATTTGAGAAAGTTGACAAGCTTGAGGAAATTTCTAGCTTACAAGGTATTTGCAGAGAGAAAATATGATGAATCAAGACACCATCATCAAAGTTAAAAACCCTGTGTGTTAAAATTTTAGCTCTAACTTGTAGAGAGTCCAAATATTTTCCTCTGTGACACAAATTTGCACAGGCAGTAGAAGCTTCCAATTACAGAGTTTCCTCTGTATTTTACATTCTTGGAGATAGTGTTTGTCCTTTTGTAAAATGAATGTGAGATTCTGTCCTTCCCAATTTATGACTTCTACATGACACATTAGGAACTGGAATTATTTATAAAAAGAGAAAATAAAAAAGCTTAAGAAGCTCATTGATGGATAGTCCCATTTATTCACTGCAAAAGGACACTTTTGCCATGGTGACAGGACTTACCCTGAGTTGTCATTCAGCCATGGACTAGACCCTAGGTGTTCAATCTCTCCTGTAAATGCCCTGATAACAAGGCTGTAGAAGTATAGGCATGATCATGTATTTTTATTTCTCCAATGATTCTAGTGGTTTTCCTGTTGCATTCTGTCCAATGCAACAGAATAGGGAGCCACATGGAGGTCTCCCCTTCTGCGGCAGCATCCCAACCCTCACACGGCTAAGTTGCAGTCCAAGAACAAGTGTCACGACATGAAATGCCTCTTTGCTCTTTTTGGAAAGGCAGCCTCTATCTAAATCCAGGAACACTCACCTGCTCCTCCTTCCAACCAGGTCGTTTTAGGAAGTCACAGCTCTACCTCCCTGTAACCTTCCTCATAAGAGGTTTCTATCCCCACATGATCTTCTGAAGGAACTTCTCTTTTGGGAAGGCATTGTTTGAAGGAGGGAGGAGGCACACATTGTCTTCTGGCTCCAACTGTGCTGAGCAACTCCGTTAAAATTTTTTTTCAACTGAAAGTTTCTGGGAAGTAAGTGAAACTCTGACCAAAACAGTTTTGCTTTGCTAGAGATCTGATGTTTGCTATACACATATTTTCCTGATAACTTAATAGACCCACAAAAGAAAATCAATAAATGTTCTCTATTAGACTTTTTGTTTCTGCCTTCAATGATGACTTCTCATCAAAATGCATGTTCTGAAGGTCCTGGGTTTGAGTTAGCTTTTATAGCTTTCCCATACCAGACCATATTAACTCCTGTTGTAATCTACCAGTCTATTCTGAACGGAAACAAATGTGTTGATGGTTCTCTCTTAAGAAAATGTTCATTCTTCTCAGGTTTGCACTGTTATATGTTGAAGGACAAGGAATAACAGAAGTGTGAATTGCCTTTTAAATTTGTGGTTATCCTCTGCATTTTAGTTGTTTATGCTAAAATGTCTCAAAGGCATCAATTCACTTCATCTTAGAAGTATAATTTGATGAAAATTGGGTCTTCTCCCTGGTTTAAAGGATACATACCAACAAACATTTCCTGCCAAATGTACTTCAGAGTGAGAAGTTGGACTGCTCTTTAAAGTTGAATTATTTTTTCATGTTTTGCTTAAACTTAGTCATTTTGGGGTAAACTGTCTCTCCTGACATTTGATAGTTTGCTTCAGTAATGCTGTGCACTCCCACTTTTGTAGTGAGTGTGTGAAATGGTTTAGGTAAGACTTGACAAATTCTGAATGTTAGTTTTGTGTTTCTCTTTGTTTGGAGAAATAACTTGGTGTATTTGATTTCCTGAAACATATATCTATATGTTAAGAAAATATGCTGCTTTACTTGTGCCCTAGACTGAAATGCAGTAGGAGGGTGGGAGAAGGTCTCAGCTGAAACTAAAGAGAAAAAAAGAAATGCACATGCACCATTGAATTTGGATCCACAGAAGGTGGTTTTATGGCAGCTTTATTTTTGTGGGTTTCTAACAAGTGTCTTATTTAATCTGATTGTGAATAAGGAGAGAAGAGGTACTGCCATGAGTGACAGTACTAGTGCATGGTCTAAGCTCCAGCTTTCTTTATTACTTCCATTATCACAATGGATCATCATTGGCCTGAATTGCTAACATCCTTATAGGAACGATAAGACTAAAATGGTTCTACCTGTCATTCACTGATGTGTGAATTGACAATCAAATGATTGATCAATTTCTCTGGGCTTTAGTAGCTACTTTCATCGTGATTTGCTGTATAAAATGCTGCAGTTTCAGCTAAGTTTTCTAAGGGGTAGGTAAAGTAAATTAGGCAATTAGACATAATCTTAGATTTTAAAATTGAAAACCCATCAGCATCTCTGTCTTGCGAAGAAAATACATTTCAAAATCTGAAAATACAGAATCTTTTGTAAGGAAGAAATATCCTTAACAAGAAAAATCCTGTAGTCTTGGCAGTCTGCATGTGAATGGTTCTCATGAATTTCTAATATTTTTTTTCTTGTTCATTTTTTCAAAAAAACCTTTGGACTCTAGAAGCTTTTAAGAAGGAAAAGTTTTTAAAGTGAAGCAATGGGAAGTGCTAAATATTTTATTAGTGATTTGTGATAACATGCTTTTCCTTTATTCATTTAATAGAAAAAATCATGACAGCAAAATAATGAGGATTAATGTATGAAAATGTATTGCATGGCAGCCTCTCAGTAATGTATTTATAAACAGTTTCTTTAAAAAAGAAAGTATGTCAAGATAGATTAAAAGAAGACTAGGAAATTATTGTAGTCAGATCAAACAGAATACACAGTCCATGTGTTTTTTTTCTGTAACGTCTGCTGAATCCTGACTGAGATCACCCAGTCTTCATCTGCTTCCCTCTCTCACAGGAATGTCATGCTGCTTTTGTTTGCCTCCTTGGTTTAAAACAGAGTAAACTCTCAGGAGTTTAATGTAGGAAAAATGTTTTATGATTTAAGTGAAGTTTCATCCCAAATCACTTTTTACTTTATTTGGTCCTTTTTGCTGTTGTTTCTGAACCTGTGCCCTTCATGGTCTACAGGTAATCATTCACTTTTAAACTTTAATATGACCAGAGCTGTATGTTCTACATAATCTGTCCAAACTAAGGAACAACGAAGAGCCGCAGGAACAAACAAACAAACAAACAACCCCAAACCAAACACTCAAATATAAAGATTAAAAACTGAGACAGAAACCATCAAAATAGAAAAGTTGAGGCAGACAAAGGCTGAGTAATAGTTTCGACAGGCTGACTGGAAGCCACTGTGCTTTAGACTGTGAGAGCTTCATCCAAATTTCACTGGTGGCAGTAGAATGGCTTCAGCAGGCTTTGATTCAAATCCAATTCAGCCAATTTATTGAATGATTTCTTCATTTTTGTCACACCAGTCTTGTTGCTGAGCAGGAATGAGGAGGAAGGGGACAAGGGGAGGCCAAAGGAAAGTTGACCACACAAATGTAATGTTGGAAGCATTAGACTGCATGGGGTTGTTCAGCCTCCACAAAGAACCAAACTTATTCCCATGGAAACCAATGTTCAAAGATGAATAAGTAGCCTGGCTCTCAGCAGCTCCCTTTCCTTTTTTCTCTTTTCTTCTCTCTTGGGATGTTTTGTTGTTGTTTTTGGTAAAGGGAAATAAAGAGTCTCTTCACCTCCAAGCAGCTTGAGAAAAGACTGGCAACATTCATTCCACTAATAAGGTGTCAATTAATGCAAAGAGGAATGTCCTGGATTTCTCAAAGAGATGTATTTTTCAATAGGAGCTAGTCAAGATGTTGATGAGGTTTTGTTTCTCTCTCCTTTTTTGTCTTGTTTTGTTTAAATGGAACATGCACTTTCTCAAAAAAGAGGGCTGCTAAACTAATGTTGTAAGTCTGCCCTCACGTGTTGGATTTTAACTCTTCAGGAGAGAAAGTGTCAGTGAGCTCAAAGGCTTCCACTAGATGTACTGAGGCACCACCCAGTACAGATGCTCAGGTCTGCTTTCCTTTTAGTTTTGAGGTTTAGATAGTGATGTAGGTGTAGCAATGGGTTACATACACAGGAAATGCACAGAGGTATGCGCTATCCATTTAATGTAGCAGATATGGGTCACTGTAATTCCTACACTACCTAGATAATGAATTCAAAGGGAACATTACAGAGCTGTTGCTGATGGTATCAGTGTTATGATGTATTGCAACTGTTGACTGATATCAAAAAAGATGAAAGTTGGGATGAAAAGCATGAGAATTATCAACCAACTTTTAATAAGTAAGGAAGATAGTCTCAGAAATCTGAAGGAAATCCTTCGCATTTGGCTTCTTGTGAGGAGAGTTTCTGAGAATAGAAAATGCCATAGAATATAGCGTCATATGGGAAATGTCCAGTGTGAGTCAGCATGAATCAGTGCTTAGATGGGGCACAAGTGCTTCTGCAAGCTTTGGAGCCAATGAAGCCAGGTCTCCTGCAGGCTTCCACCTGGGCCAACTGACCCTGATGTCTCTAAAAGTGTCGGTGCCCACTGAATTTTTGGTATCATAAGCATCTACAGAAGAGTTTTCCATCCAAAGGAGGACCTCTTCTGTGTGGACCCTCTGATACCTAAATGACGATCTCATGCTGCAGCCTTTCCTTTAGTAGGGAATAAGTTCTGGTTGCTCTCCCTTTCCCCTCTCCAGACATCTGTTTCTGCAAAATTTATGACAACATGATGTCTGTCTGTCTATTCCACTTGGCTGACATCAGCCAGTAGGCTCAAAATTATTGGAGAAACCAGCCAGAAAAAATGATTGCCTAAGCCTCATTTCCTTAGGAAACTCAGCTAAAAAGTTCATATTAGCAATAACTTGTGGATTGGAGCTCCCACTGGGGGAATGCAGTGTGGCACTGAAGCTATGTATACCCAAGTGGAGTCTGGTGCGTTGCTCCCATTGCACTTCTGCTGTAAACTTTCTCCTGGGCCCTGCTGGCAAACAAACCTTCCTCCAGCTGCTGTGTGGGTGAACGGTCACAGCAGAGTCCTTGGCAGAGGGGAGTCAGAGCCTTATTCCTTCTTGTTTTATCCACTGTTTTTTTGGGATGTGGACACCTGCTGAACAGAAAGGGATAGAGACCACACATGCATTTAATCTGGGTTTTCCCTAGCCTTCTGCACATTTAGGATCTGCACTCAAATCAGTAGTTTCCAGTGGGTTTCAACTCCTGAGTAATTCATTTCCATGGCGTTTTTAAAAAAGGTCTTTGAAAAGACCTGCATGTTCTCCTGAATATACGAGTGTCAGTTTGGTTTAATGAATCTCTCTCAAGCCTTTAAAATGTTTTTTAATTTGCTCTTTTAAAGTTTTGTCTTTTCTTTCTAGACAATAATTCATGGATGTGGAGTGTGAGAAATGTGTTTTCTGCTCCAGTGGGTAGAGACCTGGGTCTCCATTTCTTGACTGTTGTTTAGGGTCTTCATTTTACCTGCCTGGTGTTGTTCTTGCTGTATATCCTCCCTTCCCTCCTTTCCCTTTCTCAGGACAGTGCTTAATAAATTGCATTTATCTTTTCAGAACACTGAAATGATAATCTCTGTTAAAAAATAAAAAATCCTCAAAACCCCACCACATTTCACAGCATTTCACAGCAGACTCTTCCTTCTCCATCTCCATCACACATGGTCAGTGGTAGTTACCTCTCTGTGATCCCTTCAGCTCTCAGTGTGTTTAAGAAGTTCCTTATATGCTAAGAAGGGCACACAGCCAAAGCTGCTTGTGCTTTTTTCTGTGTGAATATGAAGCAGGGCAATGGCATTGTAACTGCTTTTCAGTGTGAGCTCATGTTCAGTATTCTCTTTTAGCCTGAGGCGATGACCTTTCTATTACCAGCCTCTCTGAAAGG
This sequence comes from Nicator chloris, assembly GCA_013400495.1. NCBI lineage: Eukaryota > Metazoa > Chordata > Aves > Passeriformes > Pycnonotidae > Nicator > Nicator chloris. The sequence continues at coordinate 109,408 of WAAE01007199.1, read as the reverse complement.
AAGGAGTACAACCACGTCTTGTCCGTGTCTTCCTGTTTATGGTTTATATGTGGCTCAAAGTTCTGCTAGAAACTTAATGCCATTTTACTGCCTGGTTTTACATCCTGCCCGTGATGTACTAATTATCAGGGTGTGACAGAGCACTTATTTCCTATTGTAAACCAGGGTTGTTACCCAGGAAGGAAATTTTGTTTGAGTCATGACAGAATGTAACAATATGAAATATTCTCTCAGGGCCATATTCTGATCCTGTTGACATTGATGAGAATGATGGTTTTGTCTTCACTGTGAGAGCCACATAATGAAAGACAAAGCATTGCTATGCCTGCTTCTATTTCATTTTTTGAAAGCAAATTCCCCACAGTGGTGTCAGCACTGGAGAGTTTTATACCTCAGCTGAATACCTGGAGCAGCACTAGCACAAGATACTCAGTAAGATAGAGAGCCACAGTCTTTGTGGATGCAAATTAGTGTAGCTCCTTTCACATCAGGGGCAGTGCCCTGTTTTATATTATGGGGAAGTCTTGCCCTCTGCTTCAAGCTGCCATTTCCTCCCCTTCTTAGAAGGGGAAAAGCAAAGAGTCTGCACTTGTAATCCATTCCTATTAAGGGGAGGATGGGAGGAAAGAAACAAAACAATTTGGAGACTGCGTAGCAGTTTCCTAGTTCCCTACTTGTAATACCCAGTTAATGCCCATGACTTAATGGGAATACACTTGCACTCAGCCACACTTGCCTACGGCAAAAGAGACAATGAAGTATTTCTGCTTATACCGTCACAAGGCTTCACTCGAACAGCAGAAGCACAAGTAGAAAGCAAATCCAAACCAAGAGCAAGGGTGAACAGAGGGCAGCCTCCAGCCTGGCCAGGGCTCTGAATGCCGTGCTCAGCAACACTGGTTGTTGGGCACCTGTGCATCAGGTTCGAGCCTTGTGTGGCTGTTGCTATCAGTTTTTCATACATTCACTGGCTGATGGCTATTTCTTCCTCCTCTGTGGAAGAGCTGATAAAATTCAAACACAAGTAAGAAAGTTGGTTTTTTTAGACAATTCCAGCAGACTATACAACCCACGGTGTTCAGAACATGTGTGATATTATATTGCAGACATTTCTGGCTGTAAGAGCAGAATTCAGCCCTGAACTCATTTACATGATTAACATGAAGACAGAATGTCCCACCATACTTTCATAGCACCGGAATGCAAATTTTGATTTACATTCCAACTCAATTACTTTTCTGATTGATATCCTCCCCCGAACTATCCTTCTCCCAAAAAAAAGGAAAAGAAAGGGAAAAAGAAGCATTTTCATCTTTAACTTTTATCTTAAGTATCTCTTTCTGGTCTTCTGCAGGCTGAACCTTGACAGTTTTCAATGAAATAGATGGCCCCTTCTGTTCCACATATCCTATAATTTATTGGCGTCTTGCACCTGTCAAACGCCACATTTCCTCCCCTTGGGAGCATGCCCCTGCTCATGTAACTGTTCTTTCCTCGTAACTAGAGAGAGAGCTACAGGTGTCAGTTAAGCCATGAGTATTTCTTTGATCTTTTCTAGATATTTTTTAATTGGATTTTTTTTTCCTAAGGGTTTTTCCTGTGTAACTCTACTTTCAAATAGAGCAGCATTTGTTTTGTTTTCAGTAAGCCTGGAGCCCAAATTCTTATGCTACATCAGTGAAAAACGGAAGTGAGTGATTCCCCTCATTTCAGCAGATCACTCTGCATTAAACCTTATCCACAAAATAGTTTTGGTCTCCCTTTCATCTTTAATTTCTTGTTCAGAAACAAGATCCCTCTTCATGAATAGCCCTTCAATGAGTGCTTCAAATCTACCCTTTATTTGAGAAAGCACTCAGTTTCCCAAATCGGGAATATAGAAGATATTAACTTATATAGAAAATACTCACTTCTCTATCTGGAAAATTTAATGATAAAATAATCAGGTGTACTGAAGAAAAGACAGATTCTAACTAATTTGCTGTGGAAGGGATATACCCTTTGTCAGGACAGTAACTCTTTCTAACTGATGTTCTGCAGCTGAAATGGACGATGAGAGTCTAAAGCACACATTACTGGGGAGACCATTTCCTTGTGCTATCCAAGAGGCTGGATGCAGTCACTGCTGGCTTTCTCTGCACCACTGAAATTCAAACTGAAATTGGCCTCATCTCTGTGTCTTCTTTCAGAGCTTTTGGTAATAATGAATCCTAAAAAGTGCATTGTAAAAACTAACACCATCAGCCATAGCTGGCATTTTAAGTAGCTCAATCTGGATATCTAACCTGACCATTTTAATTTTTGATTCTGACCCTTCCTTCTCCCTCTGGTTCTCCTGTCTTTGCAAAAAGACTCTGCTGCCTATGTGAAATGGTTAGAGAGTGTCTGTGTTTCTAAAATAATCCAGTACCTGTGAAGTTTCCAAAAACTCTGAAACCATTTCTGCATATATCTTTCTTTTTTTTCTTGGTAATGTTTCCTTTCTGTGTCACAGCATTCATGTTGGGGCAGAGCCCAGACCATCCTGTTTCAGGCTTTCTTGTGCTGCATCTAGAGATCCGTGTGCTGTCTGCCCTGCCTAAAATGTCCCTGAACAGTACTGCAGACACAGAACAAGCCCCCTGGGCTCCCCCAGTCCCACATCCCTTACCCACCCCACTCCAGCCCTTGTCCTTCCATGAGTCAGGGGGACCAGACAGCACCTTCTGCCTCTGCCTACAGGAGCCGTTCAAGGTATATGCATGTGTGTGTATATGTATGCATGTATATTTTAACCCTCTGTGTAATAAATTTCTGTCTCCTTTCAGTGTGACATGATAGAATTTAGAAAAGTTAGAAATTAGTTCAACTGTATTTCCCTATACTTTAATACCCCTCATGCATTAGGCAAGGTTCCTGGTAGCATGTTTTCTCATCTCAGCCTATTGAACTATTGTCTTTAATATATTTCCTGCAACATCTCTTTGGAAGTAAATGTTTTAGAAATGTAAGGAGGATGTGTGAGCTTTCTGCTATGTTTATTCAATTCTCAACCCTCCAAACACTTGAGAATTCAAATTATTCATCTAGGCTTAATGAGACTGACTCAGAGTGAAGTTATGTGCATAAAAGTCAAGGATAGGAGGCCTTGATGTTATGCATTTTTAGGTGGTTATGGGGTTTTCAATATTAATATTTATTACTGAATAGTCTGAAGGAGAACTCAGGCTGTACTGTTTCATCAGTGCTTGCTACTAGTTACCTTGCTGCAAAGGAGCTCCTTGGGGGGGTGTCTGGAACGTGGAGCTTTGTTTGTGGAAGCACTGCCATCTGTCAGTGCAGATCTGAGGGCTTCATGTCAGCCGCTGCAACCTCAAACCTTGCCAACAGCAAAAGCTGCAAGCTCTGTGTCGGCTTGTGACACTAACCTCTAAGCTCTTAGATCGATGACTTTCCTTTTCCCTCCACTTCCCAATTAGTAGAATGGGGAAAACAGTTTTGGATGTTCAAAATGACTAGCATGAAGCATCACTGTACAGCATCACTGCTGTACTTTGTTCCCTAATACAAACCACAAAGAAATGGGTAAGAAAATTGGACTAGTCGGAAAGCCTGGCCATTTCCCCATCCCAGCTTCTTTGGGCTTTGAAGGTTCGGGTTTTGTTTTTTCTCTTGAATTGTCTTTGACCCTCTTTTTTATGATCCTGAAGAGTGTGAGAAGGCAAATTTGCTTGTGGCCTTAGCAGTTTCGGGCAATGGGACTGCAGGAAGGGCTTCTAGCCTCATGCTGGAGACCTGAAGGAGACAGGTTCCCACACAGCTCTGGAGAAGAGATTGTTCAGATAGTCTGGCAAAGATGCACATGAGTGTGGGGACATTTTAGTGCTGGTCTGCCTTAAACAGCCAGGGACTCCTCACAACCAATCTTACAAGCTTCTCTGGGGCTTTATCCTGATCTCATTCCTGCTCCCATTCTTAAGTATAGTAAGAAAAATTCCTGTTGAGTCACCCTAAGGAAATGTTTAGAAGAAAACTCATCTTTTTTTCCTAGATGTGTCCTTTACTCTGCTAAAACAGCTGTTGGGTAAGGCCAGTTGCCATCCTAGCCTTTCTGAGTAGCAGATTTTGCTGAATGCAGCTGTGAGCGCAGAGGAGCAGGTACCTTCTATTTTTGTAGCAATTTTTATTCTGATTTTACTCAGACCTTCAGATATGCATATTTGCATATCTGTCTTTACAATTTTGAGCTGGTAAAGGGATTTGATCAGAACATGCTGACTGCATGAAATGGAAGCCTTTTTCAGAAATATCTCACTTCAATGAAGTAAATATCATGTTATACTCAGATCACTCCCACAAAGTTGAGTATTTGTCCTCTACATCACAGTTTTGGGTTTTACACCATGTTGCAATATTCATACTACAATTATAAAAAATGCATAGCCATAGAATTGCTTTTGGAATATTCTATTTCACAGTAAAGGTATGAAATTTTTGATTTTTATCCTCATTCTACTTGAAGGAATATTGAAGAATCTGAGAATACCCCACAAAATAAAAATTCCAACTTTTACTTAGCTTTACTAAAATAAACATAATCCACACCTAGCACTATGGGATTCTGGAAATAAAGGTCCTACCTGTTTCTTCAGAGCATTTTGGGGAAGAATGAAAAGTGGAAGTGCAGGAGAGGGAGGTGTGCTTGTTGGTGATTTGGAACATAAGCAGGACCCCACATTCCAATTTTATCTCTAAAACCCTCCCTGGTGTGAGACAGCCGTTGTCTCTGAAACCTCCTACATATCTCTCAAAATCTCAAGAGTGCTTCTTTTTTTTAACCTGTATTGTATCCCCACTGCCCTTGAGATCCTATATTACAGCTGCTTTCCTCAGAACGATTTGATAAGAATATCTGTTTTGGACCATGTCAGTGTTAGAGAATTGCTGTCAAGCATCAAGAGATGCTCTCTCTCTCCCCCTGGGGCTTTAAAGATTCTATTCTAAAATTAAAGTGTTTGGTATAGATAAGATGCTTAGGGTTATAATGAGGTCAAGAGTTGCTGGCAGTTTCCAACAAGATTTTTTTCAAAAATAAGTTGATTAGATCTCTTGCTGTGGTTATTTCCCCTTTTCGACAGAGAAATATAGACAGAACAGGTAGAGAAAGAGTCAGGAGCAGAAAGGTTTAGAAAAATATTTGCAAATCAGTCTGATTGCATTGTCAAATTCAAGTTGCCCCACTTTATTATGCTGGCATCCTCTGCAATGCATTGTGACATGGAATATGTGATGTAATGAGATATGCCCGCCAAAATGCAATGCGCTTTGTTTTAGTCGGAATATATTAATCCACTTACTGAATAATTGACCCAAAGAGATTTTGTCAAACAGTATTAAATTATTCACTGGATTTCCAAACCAGCAGGCAGTGTGCTTTAAATATTTAAGAATAATGTCAAATAATTTTCCACACCAAAATTATTCTTTTTTTTGGTGTTTGTTGAGATTCCCTGGCCATTCCCTGTTGTTTAAGGAGGGCAGGATAATTAAATAAAAAGCAGTGTGCCCTTCAGGTGCTTTCTCACCTACCAGCACTCCAGAAGGGACAGGAAATGCTCACCTGGTTCAGCTGTCAGACCCAGCCAGATCCATTAACACTTTTTATGCCTCACCCATGCATTTATAAAGAAATCCCAGACTCTCCACATACCTACACCTACACCTACCCCTACACCTACACCATTTCACCATGCAGCCTGTTGCCTCAGTAGTGGAGTTCCCCCAGAGAGGGTGCAGCACAGGGACTGTGAAGTGTCCTGCTATTTCCTATCCTCAGGCCTCATAGTACCTCTCTAGGTGTGCATTATGAGATAACAACCTTGCTGGATCAATTTTAGTGTGGAAAATAGGTTTCCTTAAAAAAGGGACACCAGTTCAGCAGCATTCAAGTTCTACCAATTACAGCGTCTGACACCTTTCCCCTTGAAGGTTGCATGCTGAATGAGCCCAGGGTATATTTCTGGCTTGTTTAAAAAGGATGAGGACAGGTATCTGATAGCTTACCTTAATTATTCCATTTCCTCCTCCCTATATACATTTCCAAAATCTAATTATAGTGCTCATGGCCCCTGCTATCAGCCAGTACCCGGATTAATATAAAGCCACGAGAAGGACAGCTACCTCCCTTCACGCTTTCCACAACATTGCAAATCTATTCCAGCAGTCTTTTGATACTAATATTTTGATACATTCATCATTGTGTTAGCATCAGCAGTAAGAAATATTTACAGTCTATAAGCTCTTCCAGGACCAACTGTTCATATTACTCCTGTTAAGTCCATTCAATTTTCCACCTGAAATACCACATTTATCTAGTCAGGGTTTGACATCTATTTTCGGGGGGGGTGGGGTGGGTTGCTTTTAATAACAAGTTTTATTTAATTGTATATTTTGCTTCTCCTAAAGAATAAACTAAGGCAATCTGTTATGTATTGTCAATCAAGTAAGATGAACTTGGCTGCATCATCGGTTTTATTATCTAGGTCCTGATATGGGGACATTTTTGTGCATATGCATCTGCATGTGTTGAGGTGGACTTGCTTATCTGTTCTGTAGCTTTATTTAGACTGGAATTTGCTGCAATGTCCTCAGGAGTGCAGGAATGTTGTCCAGGGTTATGGTCTTTGTGCAGTCAGTGGACAGTGGGCAGCCTTGCTTGATAAGATTGCTATTGCAAGCCACAAGTGTTGTCACACTCTGCTTCTTTTAGTAAATAGACTCCAAACACACACACAAAAAATCTTTATTTGTCAAAATAAAGCAATGATTATTTTTCAACTGCTCTGCCTTAAAGGCATTTAAATCTGGCTTTAGGAGACAGCAAACCCTATGACCCTGCTCAGCCACAGTGGAAGTAAAGCCCAAATGGGACAAAAATATATAGGAAATTCTTATCATCATCATCATCATCTTCTTCTTTTTCTTCTTCTTTGGACAAGGGAGAAAATAATGGCAGCATTAAAAATAAACCTTGCACCTTCTGCAAAGACTTACGTAGGTATCTGAACTTTAAATTCCAAGATTACCATGAACGTAATGGATTTCAATGTTCTGGCACTTTGGAACAGCAACAGCAAACCACGACTTGAACAAAAAATGCACTTCTCCATTATTTTGCCTGATGGACTGCCCTGCTATAATCCCCATGGACTCTCCTGCTATAATCCCTACTCACTGCACGGGGAAATTTACCCCCAGAGCAAGAGCGTGTAAGAGACTTCTGTTGGTATAAAATGGACACTTTTTCCTTGTACTTCCTGTGTGCAGAAACACCTGGGTTTGTGCATGGTACTGGTGTGAAAAGAGCATGTCCAAGACTCCTGTTAGCAGTCACCACATACAGCAGAGGTGATGGATGGAGCTAATTGGGAAGGAAGTCGCTGTTTTATGAGAAATTCTACATTAAATTCTGTTAAATGGAACAGGAACAAAGACACCTATAGTAATTTCCAGGAAAAAGAAAAGAAATTAGGGTCATACCAAAGGCTTAAGAGAATCAAAATCTTTGATTCTAGTTTCAACCTTTAAAAAAAATCTGTATAATAAATGTACACATATAAAAGAATTAAAAGCCATAAATTGAAGGAGAAACTATAAATCTTTTTTAGAAATTACATGCTAGAGCACTGTGATCTTCCTTGGATGGTTAATTTCTCTGCTCTGCAGGTTTCACTTTTTGCAACCTTTTCCCTTGTTGGTCTATGATAGCTCAGGTGGGTCAAGCCCTGATTTTGCTCCCGACATGCTGTTCATAATGTGCCTGTTGAACAGGGCAGCACAGAGCAATGACTGCTGTTTTGAGAGGTAATTCCTCAAGCATCATCCACCACTGTGGAAGATCAAGAAGCCAGGACAGGAGGTGGCTGTGTCCCAGGGACCTGCCCCAAAGAATATATCTTCCTGCAGGATCTTGTCAGGGTGGGAGGTCTCCTGCAGACACAGGAAGGAGAAAAGTGAAGGAGAAAAGGAAGAGAAGGGCTGGTGAAGGTCTGGATACGGTTCCACTTACTGTTCCTTTAGGTGGAGGATCACAGGTGCTCTCCAGACACCCTGCTCCACCAATGGAATGGAAGGGAAAATTCTCCTCTTCAGCACTGAGGGAAAGCCCTGGGGCTAACAGACACCATGACCTTGCCTTGGTGGGATTCTTACAAGTGACATTCTGTCTTTGTCTGAACACAGAGAGGTGGAACGCTTTCCCCAGATATGTGGCTAATGGACAGTAGAGCTAGGGTAAAAACCTTTTCCTTCACTTTCCAGTCTGAGGCAGGTCTCTGTTTGTGCCTACGACAGTGTCTGTGGCAGTGTCTGTGGTGCCCTGCTCCGCCGCTGAAGTTCCCTGTGCTGACAGATGTTTCTGCACAGCTCACACAAAGCCAAGGAAATGAGTGTGGGGGACTTGCTTTGCCTTGGCTGCCGTGCCAGCAGGATGCTGACACGTTGCTGACTGGGTGCAGTCCTGCAAACGAAGCTTTTTGGGAGGAAGGCTGCCAAAGCTTTACAGAAAAGCATCTTAAATCTCAAGTTCTGCAGCATTATCAGGCAGGGCAGTGATGTGCTGGGATGTGCTCTCTGCATGTGTGCTGGGGGCTAACACCAGTGTGAAGCAAACATCTTTTGAACGAATTGGTGCCAGAGGGGACATGCACAGCATCCCGAGGCAGCCTCAGTGAGACATCCAACTGATTAGATATTGAGGTCAGGCACTGAGATACCAAGGTCGTGCCATGTCCTGCTTTCCTCATCCAGCTGGGCCCCGATAAAATAGCAGCTGGTTAGACCACCAATCAGATAACGTGGCAATTTTCAACAGCCTCAAATTGTTGTTGCAGCCAGGGAGGTCCAAATAAGATCAATCAGATGCTGGAATGATTTAGCCATTTCTGATTTCTTCTCCACTCTCTTTTTTTCCTATTCTTCTTTCTGAAGATAGTCAGTCATGTGAATTGGAACAGAGGGGGAACTCACAGAGTCCCTCACCATCCTCAGAACAAAATGTGAAGGTTGATCTATGGGATGGTTAACTTGGAAATGGTAATTCTTTGCTCTTTATGATGTTTTGTAGGAAGGTGCAAGTACCCTCCAGTCAGAGCAGTTGGATTGCACTGAGGTTTTTACAAAAGGGGGGAGAGAAGGGGGGTGATGGTTAGTACAGAACCTCCTCTAACACAGCAGTTAATAAGACACTAGCACATTAATCATGTGACAGATATTGAATCTAACAGAGCAAGGCAATAGTTTTTAAAAACAGCCAGTTAAGCTACTACCTGGTAGAAAAAGGCTGACTGAACAGCACAGGTTTTATGCCACTATTTGCAATTAGAGTTATTTTTTAGCCTTTTTTTTTTTTTTTTTGTTGTTGTTGTTGTTGTTGTTGTTGTTGTTGTTGTTGTTGTTGTTGTTGTTGTTGTTGTTGTTGTTGTTGTTGTTGTTGTTGTTGTTGTTGTTGTTGTTGTTGTTGTTGTTGTTGTTGTTGTTGTTTTGTTTTGTTTTGTTCTTATTTTCCTCCCTGTTTGGAAGTTTTAAAAATGCCTTTTTAGACCCGTAAGAAAATAAGAGATAAACCATTCAGGGCTGTAACAGAGGGCTGCACAGTCCTTTCCCCCTCAACCTGCCATAGCCTGGGCTGCACCTCTGGTGTTTGCACAGGGCCCTGCTATGGTCCCTCTCCTGAGCTGCTCTGCCAGGGCTTGACATGGGTGAAAGACTCCTCAGGGTCGTGGCACAGAGGAAAGTCTCTGACGCTGCAATAGAGCCAGGATTAGATAGATCAGACTCCTGATTAAAAGAGACATGAGCGTCAACTGCAGCCTAGAGATGTGGCTCCCTACTTTCATGTGACCCTTCAGGCAGCTTTATCCTACCAGAGCATGTACACCTTGGCCTCTTTTATGACCTTCTGCCTGCCTAGAAGTGGCAAAGTGAGGGAAGGACTGGGGTAATTTTGGTGCACAGCTACAAATGACCCCACACCTCACTGGTGTCCTTTACTTAAAGGAGCTTCAGTCATTTTAATGCTGTGGTTACTGACGTTGTAGTGAAACTTATTTTTCATTGGTAGAAAGTTTGTTTCTCTTTGGTATCAGAAACACTATAAAACAAAGGAAGGAAACATTACTAAATGAACCACTCACGTGAGTTTTTAGGCTTTCAGCATGTGCATATGTCCTTCATTTTGAGCTTTGATCACACTGCTTGCCATAACAAGTTGGGAGCACTGGGGAAGACCAAAGCAGACAGAGTAGTCGTAGATAGAATCATAGATTTGTCAAAGTTTGAAAAGACCTTTAAGATCATCTAGTTCAACTGTCAACCCAGCTGTACCACCCTGCTCACAATTAAACTCCATCGCTTCCCTTGGCAGTCTGACTAGGTAAAGTTTTGTCTTGCTTCCCATTTGACAAATATAGATTTCCAGGGACATGCCTCTTGGCCACTACTGTATGATGAAATGGGCCCTTAAAGTAGAATGCAAACAGATGTCACCACTGTAAATGAATCATAAGAATTGCCTTCCCAGAGGACATCTCATGTCCATCTTGCTCATTAATCAGTCCCTGACAGTGATCAAAGCCTGATGTTACAAGGGAAGATAAAAAAATAATTGTAATAAACAGAGACAAAAATGCTGCAAGCCAGTGCTATGGGAAAAAAAATGTTCTCTTGACTCTGGACAAATCATTAGCAAATGTCAAGCAACAAAAGGTGAATAGGTGGTTCTGCTGCTGAGAATCATAAAATGGAGTTTCATGGTCAGTGTTGGCAATAGCTACAGTAAGTGCAGCTTCCAGGGCTGGCTGTGTTTGTAAGATGAAATCCATAAATTTTGGGGGTAGATCATTTAGGTAAGACACCTGAACTGCCTGAGAATCACCAGTTCCAGGAAGGCTTGTGAAGAGTTCCCTTTATTTCAGTGAATACTATAACTGGTGCAACTCATTACAGCTTTCTGTGGTTGATGTGTGGGAACTTTGCTTCACTGGACTCAAGGAAACCACAGTGTTTCCCAACAGCTGAACACCTGACCCATGAGGGTTTCAGATGTGGTTTAGTTTTGTTTTGCCTTTCAAAGGTCACAGATTTAATTTAGAGGTCTTTGTGTTTGGTTTTACGGACTTAAGGAGACATTTGATAGTAGCAGTGCTGAATCATGTCTGCATGGATTTCCTGATGCTAATCAGATTAATTCTTTTTCTTTTTCTTTTTCTTTTTCTTTTTCTTTTTCTTTTTCTTTTTCTTTTTCTTTTTCTTTTTCTTTTTCTTTTTCTTTTTCTTTTTCTTTTTCTTTTTCTTTTTCTTTTATTTTTGAGCTAAAGAGGTGAGCTGAGACTAGGAAAGATGTGCATAGGAGATAATTTCTCTAGAAAGTTCTGATATATTTTTCTGAAAAATAACTTTAGATTTATCTTATGGTTTCCCAGATATTTGGTCTCTGAAATTTTTTTCCATGTCATTCGATCAGAATATACTGCAGGTTACAAGGTAGCTGAGGGACATGCCCGAGCTAGCTCTAACTGAGTGGGAGTTTGAAGTAATGCTGTTGCAGACATATTTCCTCTGATATCTAAGCCAGTTTAGAGTGCTTGGCTATCTTCATACTGCTGTCTGGGATGTAGGTATGTGCTTCCAATCCTTAGTCAATTAACAGAAAATATTGACAGACACTCTCACACTTTAGTATTTGTTTCTCAGTGAAAAATCCTTCCCTAAGTACATAGTGATGTGATTTCACTTGCAGCTGACTAAATACAAACATAACTCATGCAGATGTGTTTGCCACCCACCTCCGTCTCTGTGGAGCTCTGGGGGCAAATCCAGGGACACACCAGTTCACAAGAGCAGTGGGGTTGGCTGAAGCTGCTGATGCTGCTGGCCAAAGGAAAATCTTTGCCCCATTGAACTCACCGGTAAAATGCTTGTTGACTGTTTTTGCACCAAAATATGCACTGCAGTGAACACTCAGCACATAAAGAACAAGACTGTCTGTTTTCTCTCACAGAAGCCACTAAACTTGGCAGCTAGACTGTCACTTTGAGCATCGGTGCTAAACAAATCACCTCCTGTGATATCTTCTCACTCTAGAGGAAAACAGGTCTTTTTTCACTTTGTTCTAGCATATGATATAATTACCAGCATTAAGGTAGGTTTTGTTTTTTTCCTCCACGCTTGGCACTTGGATACATTTGCTTTTAGGTGTTTGAGGTTTTTTTCCCAACAAAATACAGAATCACAGGGAAGCATGAGGTTGCTTTAGAGTTGCCAGAACACATAACTTGAAGAGTTTAAGCCCACCTAACTCCCACCCATACAGTCTGCATCTCATCTAGAATCCCAGTCTGCGGTCGAGCACTGACTTCCTAGGAGTCCTTTCCCTGCAGACACTTGCAAGTGTTAGATAATTTCTTAATTAGCCTGAATGCTTGGCTCTGTTTTAGTTGCATATCTATTCTTGGAAGCAGATGCTCTGGGGCAACAAGGTCTTCCTGTGAGCTAGGGCTGTGGACAGGCAGCCACTTCTGCCTCCTTCCCCAGGGGTGCCTGTGAAGCTTCCTGAAGGAGCGTGCTGTGACACCAGGAAGGAAGGCAGAGCCCACTGCTTCAGGACTGAACCCAAAAGGCCAGCAGGCACATACTAGCTCCTGCTCCTTCAGTCTCTTCTCTTTTGCAGAGGAATATTTGTGGCTTAAACCTCAGGATTAGAGTGAAGACTGAATCAGTGATAAGTCATATGCATAGATCACCCTCACCTGTGAAAGCACTTAATTATTTGTAGAAATAATTAATTTTCTTCCTAGAAAATGTAGGTGTCGTCTTACAACACAAACCTAAAATGTTTGGAGGCAGCACCTAAACAGGACACTCAGACTAGATGGATTGCATTCCACTTTTAGTTTGTAGGCTGACAAATGATCTATAAAAAATAATAATAATAACAATAGGAGATAATAGTTATAATAAAATAAAAATTAGAGAAGAAAAAGAGAAAATCAAATCTTTTATCAACAAAAGCCACTTTTCCTTTTTTTATTCTCAGACCTTTGAAAATGCCTCAAACTTTCTTTTGGTAATTTCTATGCAAACATTTTTGATGTTTGTGCAAAAACATCTGGAAGCTTACAGTGGCATCTGGACATAAATATTAAAAGATCAACAAAAACATGATGTGAATTAGCCACGTGGATAGCCATAAAAGCCACAACCACAAAACCCTCCTCCACATCTTTGGCTGCAAACATGGGTGCTTTCTCACTCAGTTCTAATATGTTTATGAACTGACATTCAGAAAGTGAGTGATCATGACTAATGATTTGGTTTCCTTTCATTTTGACCACTCTTAATCACACTAGAAATTCCTTTCCCTGATTTAATAGGAAGTAGTATAGGGAATGTCCCTCATTCCTTTTCCAAGCCCTCTTCTAAATTGTTGGTGTTCTATATGGAAGTTTCGGTTCAGGTTGAAACTGTGTGCTTGCAAGGCTCCTTCTGCAGGACGCAGTCTGGACTTGCACTGATTTCTTTCTGTGGTGGGCAGAGCTACCTGAGAGTAGTTGCTGTGGGCAGTCACTGCTCTGTGTTTCAAGGACACTTGTTTTAGTGTACTCAGGTCTTACGCTAGCACGCTCACTGGTGAGATCTGCTCTGATGAGGGAAAGGTGACTCTAAGGTCCAGCTCACACAGGGCAGCTGAAGGAAAAGAACAACCTCGATCCAGCTCTCACAAAGCCAAAAAGCAAGCTAAAGTGGCAATTCCACTCTTATTTTTCGGCTTGTGCAGTCTAGGCTCACAACTTTTGAGCCCCTCAGACTGGCAGTGTTGCGAGTCACTTTTTCAAAAGTGGCAAGGACATGAAGGCACACAAACCTCCTTGCTTTTTAATGAGTCTGCAGTGCAGATAATCAAAGGTTTTAGAAGCTGATAGGAGTCAAGCACATATGGATTTGATAACTCAGGTCTCATTACCTTGATTTTCTCTTGGTAAAAACATACATAATAGCTTTCTGCCTCCAGAAATGAACACATGAAAGATTGAGCAGTGCTAGTACAGTAAAAGTCCTTTAAATTTTCCAAAGAGAAGTGGAAAATGCACAGTTCAGTGATATGGATCAGCTAAGCAATGCTGTGTCTTCAAGGTCCCATCACTTGCTCTTATCTCATTTTTTTCACATTCTTGTTGTTTTCCTCCTGGTTTTTAGCTTTGTTTGCCCATTCATTGCAGACTTCAGTTCTGTTCACCTCATTCAAGGAGAGTGTTCAGCTACAGGTCGTATATATCCTACTACCCAATCTGGAATGCTTATGGAGTGAACTTGTTTTTAAATGGTACTTCTGTTTCTTAATTGTCTGAAGACGTGCATAGTATTTCACGATGGAAACAGAAATGCTGTAATTGGCTGTTGCCCTCTCCAGTTGCTAAACCACTGGGATATTCTGGATTGGACCAACTGCAAGGTGAACAAATTGCTCTAAAACACTCTCAAGAATGGAAATACGCAGATGTTTGTATTTGATTTCTGCCCTAATATTTAGTGAGGACTCTATAATTTAAATAAAAGGGCCCATTTTTCCCCAATTTAATCTCCTTTAAACAGTATGGGAGTTATAAACATTATTATAATGTTACCATTTTCATATTTAAAAATATGCCCTCTAAGCATTTACATTCAAGATTTGTTTTTCTTCAGATGTGTAAATAACGCATAGCAATTTGCATCTCATGCATAAATCTTTCTCCTGTTGAATGCAAATTAAAAAAAAAATAATCTGGCCCCCAACCCATTTCATTTGCTTCTTTTCCCACCTTCTCATATTTATAGCAAGTTAGCTAGCTAATTCTTCCAATGAGAATTTTAAGAGTTTATGTGTGTTTAAAAAATTATCTGACTGAAGATTTCTTCCACTGAGTAAAAAGAAGCCTAGAGCTGATTAATAGTGTTTCCTTTTCCAGTCCTAATGAATGTTTTTCAGGTTTTATGCATCCCAGATGAATCTTTTAAATAGTGTGTGTCTGTTTGTGTTCATGAATGTTGCTCTTTCTTGGGATTTATCCCAAATGAGTTTAGCTTCTCTGTACCTTGTAGGACAATATCGATGCTGGCTTAATCAATTTCAATTTGCTGTTAAACCAGAAACGAAGCATTTATCAGGATGAGCCAGGAAGGGCTGAATGGACTTTTCGTGTTGCTGAGGTCTCTTTGTGAAATCTGCTCCATGAAGTTTCTGAAGCTCAGAATTTACAGGAAGCTTTTCTCTGACTTGCACTTACCACCTAGTCTGGACGCACCCTCAGGGTGGTTTTACTCCACGTGTTTCCTGCACTGGCAGAGTGTGTGCCTACTGACGAGTATCATGGGGCTCAACCCACTAAAAATAACTTCTCTAGATAGTCTTGCTGCCTTCGTAAAAACGCAACCAAAATATCTCATTGAATCATCTTCCTCAGCTCAGACCGGCTCTGCTATTTCTGGCTGTGGAGTCACTTGTGCCTCCCCGGCTGCTTCACACCGAGTGTGGAGCCAGCCCCGGCAGACGTGAGGCGGTGCCAGCAGCAGCAGGAGCTCTCTGGTGGGTGACAGCCTTCTGCTCGCACAGCAAGCCCCGGCCCCAAGCTGCTGGAGATGCGGGGTGTAGCAAACTCCCCGGCTCCTGGAGGCAGGTGCTGCTTTAGTGATCAGCTCTGACCGCAGTGGCAAGCAGAGGGTGAGCATTTCTTCCCCTGCCGCCTGATCACAGCAATGCTAATTTTAAAGTGGTGAGGAAGCGCAGGGAGGTGACAGCAGGATGGTCCCAGCTGTTCATCCCAAGGACGTGAGTGGTGCTTCTATCTGAGAAGGAAGGCAGGAACTCCCATTTCACTGCACAGACTGGGAGAGTGGGGAGAAGAGAGTAAAACCTTCCCTAGATTCCTGTTTCACTTCAGAAAAGTGTTTTCAAAGGCTCATCCTCTCTTCCCCTCCTGCGGGTTATAATTAGTTTTAAGCTCTCCTGGCTGCTGCACTGATAGCTCCTTACCATTTCCACTGCAATTAATCAGAACAGGGTTGATTATGCTTTTGTCTCTGATTGTGTAAATCAGGATCCTTCTGTCTAAAATGAGGAGACCTTTACTGCTTGGGTACCCTGCTTTCCATCCCCTTCAATGCCATGCCATGCCATCTCTTCAGCATAGCCAGGCAGCCAGGCATTCCTGGATTCACGTGGCGTATGCTTGCTCCTGTGTTGAAATCGGGCTGAGGAGGACTGAGGTGAAGGACTAAGCAAGCATTGTGGCTTTGGTGAGAGGACCTGTGAGATGGATGAAGTCACCATTTTAGGGGGCCTGGTAACCCACTTGAATGCTGTGGTGCAAGGGGGAGATGAGGAGGGCTAGAGGGCTTTGGTCTGCTTGCTCTGCAGCGCAGCCAAGCTCATCACTTCAAGTACTCTTCTTCAAAATCTGCTTGAATAGTGTAGCGCTCATGCAATATGAACTGAGAAGAAAATATAGGTTTGGATAGAAAAATTTCGTAGTAAAAGAAGCAGCTCAAGGTCCCAACAGTCTCTTCTAACAGCCCACAGGCTGCTTCCATCCCTGTTTCACACAAAACATCATGAGGGCTTTGGCCCTCACTGTGGGCCTGTCTGGGTCACCTTGAGGCAGCCAGGCTCTCACTTGAGATCACCGGTCACGTTGGGATAGCAGGAGCACAGAAAGAGCAGTGAGGGTGTGTGATACCCTCTCTGTGTTTGGAGAGGTTAATTGAAAGAAGAAACTGTAATTGTAGGAGTCCCAGCTCTACAGACATTAGTGGCTTTGCTGGCTATTCAGCATTAGCTCTTTTCCTTCCCATGTCACAGCCCGTGAGCCTGGCCAGAAGATATATTCTGTTTTAGAGTAAGCTGTGCCTGCAAATCAGAAAGCTCTTTAAAAATATGTATTTAGAATCAGCATTCCTGTGGGAGTGCCTGCTTTGCAGGTTTGTAGTCTCAGGTGCACAAGGGTTAAAATTATTTGCTCAAGGACTTCAGATGCAGAGTTGAGCAGGCAGCAGGACGTAGGAGTTGCAGTCCTTAAGGGGCTACTCCAAACAGTTGTCCAAAATCCCTTCTTTTCAGTTGGTAGCAAAGGATAATTTGTAACATTGCCTCTTAGGAAAGCAACTGCAGCTGTTGCTCTCCAAACCAATCCAGGTCAGAAATCTTCCTGTTACACTAGCTAAAACTGCATGAAGCATTTCTGAAGGACAAGACACACTATGGGTCTTTTTCTTCCACCTGCCTAAACACTGGGCTGTTTCTGATCTGGTCTTAAAGAGGAATGATGAATTGCAACCCCAGCTTGTAGGGTGTAATGTTTAATTTTGCTGTATCTGTGGTTAGCAGATCACATTCTTAATACACCCTTACTTGTTAAACAACAACTCTGTAGGCAGAGATCAAAGGAGCTGGAGAGAACACGTTTCCTTCACTCATATAGGAGAAGATGAGAGGTAACATGATCTTGACCTCTGAAAGTCAGGGACAGCTCTGAGAGTGGGTGACATGAGCCAGGACTTCTGTTGATCATATAACAACAACAAATACTGATCCCATAACACAGACATGGATTAATTCTTTGGAGGGAGTTGTATTTTTGCGGGTCCTAACCCCTGTAAAACTAGAATTAACTGGATAAACGTATCCTGTATTGTTTGTAATTTTAACTATTCTTTACTATATATATATATGAACAAAGCAAGCTGATTCTTAGTTGATTGCATTGCTAAATTTTGGGTGGAGAAGAAGCAACTCTTTGAGTGAATTACATGTTCAGATTATGTCACAAAGACTGTCTCTGCAGGGTTTGATTGCTCCCTAAGTAATGTACTGTCTGCCCTTTCCCGGGAAGGTTTTATACCATCAACAAACAGCAGGGGAGTGAAAAATATCATCTGTAGGACATAGTAAACTCACACGAGTAAATGTGGCTATAAACTATAAGTAAGCTAGCACATTTACAGATGTTCATTCTAATCCAGATGCAGCTACTGTACCTTCAAGGCCTCACAGACGTAGTGCAGAAGCTGCATTACCACGTTGCATGGAGGATTAACACAGTCACATGATGGTTTTGTTGCCATATCTTTTTTTTCCCAGCTTCTAAATTACATTAAAAAGCACTAAAGAAACACTCAATATTTTCTTTAAATAAATTTATCATGTAGCAATTATTGCAGTTAATCTCAGTGCGGGTGTGTGACTGTAAGTGGGAGGTGTCAATCAATGTAATTAGAAAAGATGTGCCTGAAAAACAACCTCTGCATTACAATATTGCTCCCACTGTAAACACCCTACCTCATGGTGTGTCCCTTCTTTAGTTACGCAGTACAAGTCCTGTGTTGATTCAGGCTTGAATTGCGCAGTAAATCTTGTTTGTGAATTTATAGAGTGTCCCTTTGAAGGCAGAATTGTGCCAGCCTATTTATTTAAAGTCCTTTTTTCACTGCAGCAGCGTGTTTTGGAGATGTAATACCTTATACTCAAAATCCCTGAGTGACAGCAGCTCTGCCAGCTCATGATACTTATAATACATTGCATATTATCAATAAAATGTTGCAAGACATGCCATAGATCTTATTAACATAACTTTAAATTATGGGTACAAGTTTGACCTATCTATTGATGGATTAGAAGCAAAGCTTAGATTGTTAAACAGAATTAAAAGGCTCAGGGCATCATTAAACAAACTGTTTCAAGTAAAATGTCTGTATTTCACCATAAAAAGTCAAAGCATACCTGGAAAGCTAGCTGTCCCCAAGGCAGCTTATAAAGTTTAAAGATATCCATAAATAGCTCTCAAATATTTTTTAAAAATTACTTTTGCCATTGCCCTCATATTAATTATGATCCAAACTTCTCAGAAACTTTGGCTGCCCTAAACCATTTTGATCTGTGTCTCTCCCACTCCCCCAAAGCAAGCCAGAGAAAATAAGCTCTGAACTGCCAGGAGATCTAGACAGCACCCAAACCCTTGGTATCAGTGACATGTAGATTGCCTGCCTGTTGTGTCCCATTTCTGAGTTGAGATTCATTATGTCAAGACTGGAGAGTGCAATGACATTGAGGCTCCAAGCAGAGATTTACAATGACTCCTCAGACATGCAGGAGTCTATGCTGGCAGATCCAGCTGAAGACTTTGTACATTAGGTCACAAATTACTCTTCTGCAAATTTTCAGAGACATTTTGTAAGGCTTGTTTGTGCATTAAGTAGCTTTACTAATTTTTATTTATGGAGTGGGTTTTGGCATTTATCTGTGGATTCTTTGCCACATATTTTTGTGTTCTCTTTGTGTTAGCACTTTGGCAACAGGAAAAAAATTAAGGCAAGTAATTTAAGTGACTCGCCTGAAGTTATGTTGAAGAACAAGGATAGGGCCATAAACAGCTCAGAGATGTCCTGTTTCTTAGCCCTCCGTTTTTGTCCTGGAAATATTAATTTTTTTCCGAGTGTCATTAGGATTGACTGTCTATGGCAGGGTAAATAAGGCTTCTTCCCTCCATACTTTAATTGCTTAAAACATTGAATTTGATTTTTAGGATGTGAACTTCTGTATTGGGGGGGTAGTGGGGTGTGCTTAGTCTAGTAAAGACGGAAGGCAAGTAGCCCAGAAATTACTGCCTTTTTTTTCTTATTTCTATAATATAATTTCTGGGTCAAGTACAAAACCATGACTGAGAGAGAAAAAGAACTTTTCTTGAGACTTGAGAGGGAATGGAGTGAAACATTTAAAAGAAATGTGTCCAGCTGATGAGTAAGCTGGCATGCATCACTGTTTAGTCATTAGTTTATTCTATTAGAGTGGACAGTGTTTTACTGTTGATAAAAAAAACCATAAAACTCAGTCCATTACACATTCAGAGAACACACACATGCCCCATAATCACAACTCACTCTCCCTGAGCACTGATCAGTAATAGTGTCTTTTTGGGTAGGGGGTGGAAGGTGATGGCCTAAATAGTTTTGTGTTAATTATTACTCCTGTGTGCTCTGAAAAATCCTAAAATTTTAACAACTTTTCTGTGCCTCAGGTCCCTTGAGACCTGACATTGGCAACAACAAAAGAACATATATATTTTGACAACAGTGCTATAAGTAATTCTGCTGCTTTGTGTTTGTTTTTATTTAGGTGATTGTTTGTTCGTTGTGTTATAATCTCTCCTAGACTGATAAAAAAGCTTTTTTTGACAAGTTAAAAGAAGTTACTTTTCACTCCCATTTATTCAGACTCATATACTAAATAAATAAAGTACAAATAAAAGCAGCTTGAGCTCTGCAGTGGACTTCCCTGACTCTTTCAGTTAACCTTAAAGTTCATTCTGCTGAAAACTAATAGCATTTAGTTGTCAAGAAGCCAGAATAATGACATTTTGTGCCATTATTCTAATGCATTTTTCACTGTGCATTTTCTTTAATTATTTCCATGAGTAATATCATTATGCATTCATGCCAATACAATTCTGATAATTAATTTACATGATGGCAATTTCTTAATGATTTTGATGTCAAAGTTAATAGCAACATCTGATAGTTGATCTGTTTGAGCTGACATAAATTTAACTTTTAATGTATTGATGCCAAAACCAACAGCAGCATCAAATTACATTGCAGAAAAATAAACATCCACCGGGTAAAGTCCTCAGTAGAAAAGTCTTGATCCTTTCCAGAGGTTTATAGGTTCAAAATAAAACCAAGGCCCCTAGACACGGTGCATGTCAGCTTTTACTTCCTCTTCATTTATTTATTTGTTTACACATTAATGGTATTGATGTCTCATATTTAAGAGATCAAATTATATGTTATCATATAAAAGATGTTGTACTCTTGCCTCTAGCTTGGTGCATGTATTCCATATATTAAAATGAAAAAAAAAAAGCATTAATTAAGCTTTTTCTACTTCTTTAAGCATGACGTCTAAACTGCTCTGTAGGGAGGGAATTTTGGACTGATGTCTGAACCCAAATTTGGATCTTGGTTTGTGATTTCAGTTTGCATCACTTGGTAATAAAATCAGCAAAATAGACTTTATGTGGAGGCAAATATTGTTAATATCAATAGAACAAGAAACAAAGCAATGCAAAATAATGTTTGAGATCAATAATTTTACATTTTTGTTATATGGAAGAGATACACAGATAAAGGGATAATTGTATGTGTTACTACATATATGTATCTATCTTTTTAATATTGACACATGTAAGTATTATAAGAAAATGAACGTAAAATAAACCCACAATCTTCAAGTCTTTGTCCAGGAGATTTGAAGATCTCTTTACAAGTCTATAGGTATTTTTATTTGCTAGTTAAATATTATAGTACACCTTAGTATTGAAAAAATGTATGTGAAACAAATTATGATAGCCATAAAATGGTGATGGGTGTTTTTCCCTTTACTTTTTTAATGAAAAGCAAAGCCTCATTCCATGACACAGTCACTAACATAATATTTATTTCCCCCTGCTCCAGCCTGTTAAATGTATAGATGAAATGTTAAAAACCATTAGAAATAAAATTGATCCTGCCATATATCTCAGCCTTTTCCCGAACTGGCTTTTCATTAATGATATCCACCAAGGGAGTGCACATTTCATTTTATACCGTGAGGAGACAATTATACAGCCCCAATTAGACCTGGCACTACTGCAGTATAAAGGGCTGCTAGTGTAGACCCAGATCATTTGCCTCCAAAATGCACTACCTCTCCTTCTTCAGACTTGACAAGCAAGGTGTCTGCCCCTACCTGCCGAACAAGAGGCTATGTCTGATTGCTTTCAGCCTGTCTTAAACTTGTCTTTACAAACATGAGGACACATACTTGCTTGAAGCCAGCCCCCCAAGATTCAGGCATGTCAGGGTCCATTTTCTGTGTCCATCCTGTGGAGCTCAACCCTGCTCCACCCAGAGACAAAGTCTGTTGAATGATTTTAAGTCCCAGTGGTGATGGTGAAGGTGAAAATGACAGCAATAGCTTAATCCCTGATGTATATTTCTGGGGACCTGTACTTTGGAAGAAGCCTGTGGGATGAGAGGGACTTCTTTTGCTCAGATTTTTAAACTTTCTTGTGCAGTGTACCATGAGAGCACGTGTTCAGCTACACACCTGCAAGTTCCTGTATATGTAGTGCTGTGGTGGAATACATGAGAAGAACATGGTTGGGAGGAGATGTTTGAGAGCCCTTGAGTTTCAACCATTCTTTGTTAGGACACACATATCTTCCACACATTCAGACATAAGCTGAGTCTACTTCAGCCTTTTGCTCTTTAAAAGAGCGTTGGTTTGAGGCAGACACTATCATACAAGTAAGGACAGTAACAGAGAAGACTGGAAAAGAGTCTGATGTATGGAATGGGAATTTTTTTGTTGTGCAGGCTTTGTCAAATGTTTTTCGTGCTCACACATTTGGGATGATGGTCTGGGATGCTTTCCTCTAACAGAACATATTAATTTCAGAGCCTTTTTTGGGGGATGGAGAAAAGAAAAGGGAGATTTCTTTCTCTGTAACATTACCCTATATTAATTAAATTTTATTTTAATAATAAATTTTTAAAATAATAGCATTTCATACTATGGAGACTGAGAAAGGAGTGGAATACTGACTGTCTTTTTTCATTGCTCTGCAGAAGGTATGGGTTTTAGCTCTAGGTATGGGTTTTAGCTCTAGGTATGGGTTTTAGCTTTAGTTCAAGATTCCTTTGGAAATAGGTTAGTCAAGAGCACATCTTGGTTTTAAGAACAGCTGCTCAATGAGAAAGAGCAGTGTAAATGTTAGCTTTATTCCAGGTGAGTAGAAAGTCTCTGTGAAGCATTTCTGAGGAGTGTTAGCTTTGTGGGTTGATTGTTGGAAGGTGTAAGAAATATGACTGTGATTGTGGTTTGCACACTGAGAGACTCTCCCCCACAACCCAAATGGCTTTCTCGTGCGTGGCATTTCAGAAACCCCTTTTTTCTGCCTCCAGGCATGTGGAATGCCTGTGCAGAAAATATTTTTTTTTGTGCAGAGCTTGTCATGAGTTGGACGCAACCTCTTTGGAATGCAATGTAGGAGTTTGAAAGGGAGGTTTTAAAAATTCAGAGCTGCCTGAGGACTGTGAGCATTACTAATGAAAATGAGTTTAATGTTGAAACTAAATGTCCCACCGAACAGAACGAAATTAACTTCTTCCCTCCCCAAAACTCATACTGAAGTTTCCATAGCCTTAAATCTGGCCCAGATAACTTAGCCTCTGAGTCAAAAACTGCTCCCTATGCCTCACAGAAACACCCACACCCAGGCATCTCATATTATCCTCCATTTCTTCTGTCCGCCAACTATTTGCCACACCCTGTTATTGTGGACTATCTTAAATTAGCTCCTCAGTGACTCAAACATCAATTAACTGCTCAGGAACCAGGAGTTAATCATGTTAAGAAGCTCCTAGGCCTTAATTGTTGCAATGGAAGGCATTTAGGGCACTGATGGAGGCCATGAATCATGGCAGAGGCAACAGGGGCACCACCCGGCAACAGGGCTGTGTCTCCCAAAGCAGGGGATGTTCTGCTCATCCCCTACACCAGAGAGACATGGAGTGCTCTACAAGGGGTGGGATGCGTCTTGTAGCAGTGTCCCTTTGGGTCGTGAAGCCTGGGGGAGATGGCAACGATCCACTACTCGCTTTCTTCAATCAGGTGTGAGCGCAGAGGCGTGGCTAAACTGTGACTAGAGGTGTGGCTGTGGATATGGTCTAGCCACCTTGGTCCTTGGTGCAGAGGCAGAGAGCACAGGTCCTTTCTGCAGGAACAGTAATTAGTCAGAAGGCAGCCTAGCTACCAAGTACAATGCTCATTGTTTCCCTCCTTGACAGCTAGCTCAGGCTGGTTATTAACACAAAAAAAAAAGCTTTCACTTTGAAAGTAATTTTGTGCCCTCCATCCTCCACTGCTACATTTCCTTTACAAAAAACATGCTGAGTCACATTACACTGTGGCTAGGGTTGTGGGGCCTCTCTAAGGTGCCACTTTGGCACACTGGTTCAGAAGTCTCAGATTGGACCAAGACCAGAAAAACAAGCAGTGGAGGTGGAGGTAGCCTCTCAGTTCCCATGGCACGGATGGCTGTAGAGTGAGCTGGGAGAAAGCTTTGTGGGAGAAATTCCACAGCACATTACATGACAGCTTTTTAACAAGAGGGAAATTATGTCCTCTGTTACTTGTTGCACTGGGATTGATTACACTGAGTCCTGTAACCCTCTGGATGCCTTTAGTCTGCAGACCACAAAGAGCTTTCACTGTAACTGGACAGTCACTAATGTCCATTTACTGCACTGTCCTTGTCATCTGAAGCTTTCAGTCATACAGTTTACTGACTAATTGTACCAAGCAATGTGTTTTTAATACAATGGATATTTACTATCTGCAATAGTTATATATAAAGCCTTAAAAAGATGCTATGTCTGACTACTAAATCATATGATTTTAAAGGAGGTTGTGTATATTTTTACATCCACTTTAGACTTACACACAGAGAGTATTTCCAATTGTTTACATATGTTAGAATCTCTTGCATTTAAATAGCTCATTATGCAAATATTTACAAAATACATGGATATTTATTTTTTACTGTACCCTCTATTCAATCACTGAGCTAAGATTTAATGTCTAAACATTGTCTGCAGAGTCGCACGTGCAGTAATGTATTATGAGTAATTATGTACTATATACAGTTATACAACAAAAATAACAGATTCAAAAAATATTAGCCTTGCAAAGGCAAGTGCTCAAATTCATGGAGCATCAGAGGTAAAGTGCAATCCTATTTCACCCCCCTGTTATGCGCATGTGCCTTATACCATGACACTCACTAGCCATGCTCTGGTTGTCCCCAGGCTGCCTTCAGCTGTGATGGGTGCGTGTGTCCCTCGCTGTGTCACAGGCCAAGGCTCTGACCAAGGCTCCAGCCAAGCCTTGGGATCAGACCAAGGCAAATTTATAATGTTTCCCAGGCAAGGACTTTTTCCTGGATTTGGTCACCTAAGCAACTGACCTGGCTCAACGAGCATGTTTCTGATTTTCCCACTCCAAATTTTAGAGCTGGCAGAAAGAGAACGCCCTGCACTAATTCACCTCTCTGGCTGGAGCCATATGCCAAGCAGGACTAATTTTGCATTTGAGACATTTGAAAGAGCACTGTGTTCTCATATAATCAAAGACAGCCTGAAGTAATTGTGTTGAAGGGTTTTCCTGACCAGAATATCTTTCACCAGGAAATGCTGCTTTGTCGGAATTGAAATACTTCATAGGAACATTTTGTTTGTGATGGTATTTTTGACAGAAAAAAATGTGAGCAATTCAAAATCTGAAGGAAGTTTTTCTCACTGCTGGTTGATTCAATGTAGGCCTGATTTAATTTCTTTTGGTTTCACAGGATATATTGTTTGTTTACTATTGGTGAGTTAAATATTGTCAAATCTCTTGCACAATGTCCTTGGAATATTTCAATCCTGTTAATTCTGACATTGACAAATTTGATTATGAGAAGGCTTAAATAAATTTGGGGTTTAACAGTTATGTATTTATCGGCCCTTCTGCATGCACAGGGCTTTCCTATATTTTAAGAAAACAAGAAAATCCCAGAAACTTAATTTCAACAGAATTTATTACTGCTATGAGGATGACATCCAACAAAAAAAAAAACAAAAAACAAAACAAAACAAAAAANAAAAAAAAAAAAAAAAAAAAAAAAAAAAAAAAAACAAAAAAAAAAAAAAAAAAAACCAAAAAAAAAAAAAAAAAAAAAAAAAAAAAAAAAAAAAAAAAAAAAAACAAAAACCAAAAAAAAAAAAAAAAAAAAAAAACCCAGAAAAAAAACAAAACAAAACCATCTTTTTAACTGGATAAAGTTTTCCCAAGTTTTAAGAAACCAAAATAAATCTAAAAATTATTGCGTGATCTCAGTAATAGATGTCAACTTTTGTTCCATCTATTACACTGCAAATAATTTGTCCTTGGAAGTTACTCTGAAAACAGTAACTGTATTTCATTTTTTGAAATAATACAAATTATAGAGAATTTGTAGCACAAAGAGAAGATACGTGAAGTCAGGTTTTTTCAGTGTTAGATGAATCAGTGATGAATATGATGTATACAATTGCCTACAGTTAAAATTTCCTAAAGCTAATTTATAGCAATATGTATCCTGTATATTGATCATGTCCTAATAAAAACCAGACTGAATAGAAGTTATCTTAAACTGAAGACAGGTTGGACTACAGTAATATCATTTGGATAAAGATTTCTCAGGATGATTAAAATGAATCTGATCCCAAACCTTTTATTTCCAGTTCACAAAACATTTTGTAACTTCTGGATATTTATATTAATTGACATGTGTCTCACTACATTTTGATTATGGCAAAAGGTAAAGCATAACAGTGATGAAGGAGACTCATGTAGACAAGTATCAGAAAATGTTAAGAGTTTTATTAAAAAGAAATGCTTTCATAGCATTTCATACTAAATAAACAGTGTTTGGCTAGTGTCTGACATATTGGATCAGGGTTCTTCAATTCGTTACTCACTTGATCTCTTTGGAGACATTTGGAAATAGGAGTGCTCACAGCAGGTGTGCTCACAAGTGTAACGTGGGTAGTAAGAAATCCAGCTCCATACAGAGCACTGCAACAAGACCTTCTTTGGCTGTAGGCTTGACTGCTTTTTCTGTAGAACATCAATTGGTTGGGCAAAAAGAGATCACCCTGTTTTCCACAGACCCTTAGCCTGAGGTGACTACAACACCTTTCAAGCTTTTTACATTTAACTTTCTACTAGTCACTTGTTGGGGATCTTAACAGAGAAATCAGCTTCTGACCTTCCAGGGACTGGGATTTTAGAACAACTTTCCTACAGACATGTTGAGGGGCAAGAAAGCCAATAAGGATTATGAAGTGGATCTCAGTGTGTTTATGGAAGGGATTATAGACCAAGTTTTCTGCAGCAGGAGCCAACTGTGATTAGTGGCTCAGAAGTTTCTTTTGTTTCCTGAAGCAGACTTGTCCAAACTCAAAAGGACCAATGTCTTCTCAAAAGCTTCAGCTCCCTTCTGGAGGCCAGCAAAAGCTATCTGAGGAATAGGTTCCTGCTGCTAAAAACCAGGGCCAGAACTCAGACCAATCAGTCTTCACTGGAATGTCACTGGGGTCCTGTCTCTTCTGCTAGCTTCCTTCTCCTCCTACTCCCACCTCAGTCTCACAGAGTGGTCTTGGGAGAGCCAGGCAATGTACACATCACATTTTCACATCTAAAACAATGGGTGAAACATTGCATAAACCACTCTGATGACGGCAATGATGCTTGATTAAAATACAATAGGTGTGCCAATCATTAGTGCAGTAAGGCTGCATCACAGAGTCCACTGCTTAAAAGGCACCAACCCAAGCAATTCTACAGTCTCAGCTTGCTCTACTCTAAACTTAAGACTCTCATTCTGTTCCCCTCACCCCCTCTTCTATAACTGGACATATATTCTGTCACACCAGCTCTGTTTCAGGTGGAATGCAGAATGCCTTTAAAAAGAAAGAGAAAAAGGAAGGCAAAAACCCAGGACACATCTATGCATTTTACATGTGACTTCCACCCACCTCCTGCCATATAGCTACAAAAATGTTGAGTTTATTTATATATAAATAGATACACTTTTTCATCACTGCAACTTGTAAATAGGAAATGAAGTCACAATTCTCGAAATTATAATGGCAGGCACACAGAGACACAGTTGCTGGCACGGAATTCAATTAACAGATAGCAATCACCCTTGGGTGACTGTGTGAGGTGGAAATATACAGGCATGCTAATAAGTAATATCTTAAAGCCAAGGCGTTTATCAGCCAGCAGCCAGACATGGGCATAAGTGTGGGCAGACAGCACTGCTCTGGGATATTTAATAAAACCTGCTCTCTTCACTTGAGGATTTGTGTTTAATCATTTGGTAACAGTTTAGAAACATCTAGCCTGGGAAGCTTCTCAAATGGAACTGCTTAGGTCAAAAAACGTAGAGAGTTATTTACTGATACTAAAATAGCCAAAGGAACAGAGTGGATTCTAGGTAATATTAACAGAATGCTTTGTTGCCATCTTTTTGACCTTTTAAGTTTCTGGGGTATGCCTGCTATGTGAATCACAGCCTTATCTGGGGAAACATGCAGGAGGCGTTCATTAATACTGGGAAAGTGAATGATTGAACTGCTTTTTGAAATAATTTTTTAACTCTTTTTTGCTTGGTTGAAAGCCTAAAGCTAAAATAGTTTTCTTCTTGGCTCCTTGAACTTTAATTTGCATTGCATTTTGGCCTTTCAAAGGCTTCAGGCAGGCCAAGGTTTGTCATCTGCTGAAAGATGTTCAATTTAAACTTTCTCATCAGGGCTCTCTTTGTGCCACAGCAGTAGGGTGAACTCACAGGGCTGTTTTGCATGGCTAAATACCACTGCTTGGAGGAAAGGCAAATCCAGTAGCAAAGTCATGAGGTTCTTTAAAGGAAAGCAGTTCAACTTAGGGAGGCATTTGTTAGGAGCTTCATAAAGAAGAAATGTAAGGGATGGTGTTAGTACATTCTTGGGTAACTCCCTAGGGTTAAAGGATTCATAAAATGAAAGTGGTTTGGAGTGTTGCTGGTACGTGCTCTCACTGCTTTTGGTTTTGCCTCTGACCTGCATATGCAGTCACACCTTTTGTGGTCATTGGCTCTGTCCTGGCAACTGGGCTGGTGGCAGCAGAAAGTCTGTGGTGCCTTCACTCCTTCCCTGAGAGAGGAAACACCCCTCTGAGCACACTGCCTCAGCACCCTGCATTGTCCCTCTCACTGGTGTGGCTGCCTGCATTGCTGTCTTTGGAACATTTCTGATGCCCATGCAGACTCTGGTGGCCACCAACTGTTGTGTAGGAGCTGAAGCAGTGGTGATTGTCCAATTTGCAGAGTCTTAGTTATTTTGCATTGTCAGAGCAATCATCAATATGTGGGCTGACACAAACCTTAAAGATGGCCAGTGACATGCAGCAAGCACCCTCTAACAGGTGCTCTCAGTACCTGTTCCCTTTTCCCCTGGGGATTCACGTGACCTACAAATCAGTGGCCAGAGCCTCTGCCAGCCATTTTCCACACTGCTGGCATGCAGCCCAGCCTGGGCTCTGCTCAGGAAGCTGCAAAGTGCCTCTGAATAGCTGCTGTGAAGCTGTCCCTGTGCTGCTCCTGTCACAAAGAGTTTTCAGTGCCCGCCTCGCTAATGGATGGGTTTCTCCTATACAGAGTGCCAAACAATGCAGGGCTACATTCAGGTTTTATTAGTGTGAGTTTAGCGTGGCCACGTTATTCATAATGGAAACAGCACAAGAGAGCTGCACTGTTCATCCCAAACGCGAGACCATAAATCCTGTGAGCCACGCAGCACCGCCGAATGATGTGTTTTCACTACTTATTTAGCAGGAAAGCTATTTGTAGTCCCTCTGTATGTAAACCCAAGCTGTCTTAATATTGCAAACCCAAACTGTGTCGGAGGAAGTAATAGCAACAAAAAAAAATAGCAGCCAGTGCATTTTGGAAAACTCAGTTGTAACTCCATGATACCAGGGCTCAGCCCTGCTGCCAAGGGAGAGGGGAGCAAGTGCTGTGGATGGGTGCTGTGCTGAGGGGGCTCAGCCCTTGCCCATCTCTGGGCTGTGACATTGGGGTGCTGTGTTTGCTCTAGGACTGAGCACGGATCTGCTTTGCTGAGGAGTGTGTGTTTGTGTGGGCCTCGGGGAGACTGTGCTGCTTTTGGTTGGTTTGACAGAGAGCAGCTGCAGCAGCCGCGTGTGTGAAGCATGCCCGGTGGAGGGACATTAATGGCCTGAGTGAGGGTAAGCTGGTCAAGAATTAAAGACAATTGTACCTTACTGTCATGAGGACACATCACCTGCCTAACATAAATCAGGCTTTTAGGTGTCAGGAAGCAGTACCAGCTATACACTGATTTGCTGTCATGTGCTCCTTGGGAGACTGTCCCAGAGGGAGTCAGCCTGGGCTCACGACAGGAGCAAGCAGTGGCTTGGGAGGAGCTAGGCTGAAAGTGGTGCCTTTCATGTAGGCACTGTGTGACTGCAAAAGAGATGAAGCTGACTTCTGTGTACTTCTGCATTTGACCTAGTGACCCAGAAATGAAGGGCTACAGAAGCTATTAGCGGCCTTGTTGGCTACTGCCTCTTGCAAAACTCCTGTCACTTTGCTTCCATCAGCCTTCACCAGGCCTGGAAGCTGGGCAGTGGAAGCCCCCATCACCTGTGGCCTAAGCACTGTTTCTTTGATGCTGCACAGCACTCATTGAGCGAAATGTTCACGAGAAGATTCATGCACATTTTACACGTATGATTAGTTGACTCAGATGTGATGGCTCAGGGAAATTACTGAGCAGGTTCTTGTTACTTTTGCAGGAAATATTGCCCGAACGCGTGGAGATACCTCCCCATCTCTCCTACCCCTTTCTCTCCTGCATCCATACCCTCTCCAGTATGGCCATTAAAATATTCACCCTGGGCTGAGAGAGGAATCTCTGATTTCCTAAGCCTCACCTCTGAAGCAAGCTCTCTACACTCCTTCAGCAACTTTATTCACTGTTGGTATTAGCACTGGAAATGCTGACAGCAGCTGCTAAAGGTTAAATGTGTTTGTAGAAAATCAATAGTGTGGTGCCCCGTTCTCCCTTTCCCCTCAACTTCTCAGGGGAAAAATGGCCCCTGGATACATGAAGAGTGTAAGTTCACATTTCTCCATCTCAGAACACATGCATTTATGCAAGAGGCTTAAAGGATATCTTTTATGATCCTGGTACAGCGACGCTTCTCTTAATTCAGTGCTTGGAAGAGTGACAGAGGCTTCTGGAAGTGTTGGTTATTATGCAGGGCATGCGTTTTAAAGCGTTAAGTACCTTGATTGTCTCTCACATAGCTAGTGCTGTCAGCAGTTTGCACAGTGCTTTTATGTGCCTTTTTCCTTCCTGAGACACCTGTGTTAAGTTCAGAACTGATTCTGCTTCTGAAGCAATTTATTAAACATCTTCAGTGCACTGCTTCTGTGAAGAGGTCAGTTTGTTCTTTCTGCCTAGAGATGCAAAACTCTGGGCTTCAGTTGGTAAATGCAAGTATTAGGTGAATTTCTTGCTGTTTACCTTAAGGTTAATCTCGATCTACTCTCTCTAATGATCCCTTCCTTTAACATAGGAATTTATTATTCATGAAATTTGGAGGCATGCTACTGTACCAGTGTAGGGCAGGTGCAGTTGGGTATCCTGGCACGCACACACTATGTACTTCACCCTCTTCCGTAGGACACATTTTCCAGATGACTGAAAACATCTGTTTCTTTCTCTTATGTTCCTTTGTCTGACTTGCAAGGTGCCAATGTGGTGGTGGTGGGTTGGCACACATTCCTGTAATGAGGTTCCTATAGCACAACCAGCCTGAAGCTGGCCCCTAAAGCAGCTCATGCACAGGCTGCTGGATACACGTGAGGAGCCTCTGGCTTTTGGCTCTCTCTGAGGTGGCCTCCCTGGACATTAAAAAACAGGACTCTGGGAAGGAGCCCTGCCCCAAACCCCAATTTTGTAATGTTTTCTCCTTGTCTTATTGCTTGAAGAGAAGTCTTCAGGGAGGTGTTATCTATAAATCCTCACCCTCACGGGTCCAAATGCATCTATGTATCCTTGTTTGTGAGTGGGGTTTTAATTTTTGTTTGTTTGCTTTGTTTTTAATCTGGATATTTCTGATACATAAGTTGACCTGGATCACATCTGCACATACTAGATACAATAGGTTTAATATTAAAATACAAATTTTAGGTATGATGAACTGGATCCTAATTAAAATTTACTTTGCAAGGCTTCTGCATAAACTTTTTTTCCCCTCTTTTTTTCTGTCACTTGCCATTCTTATCATTGCTCTGGTATCACTTCAATTTTGCCATTCCAGCTAGGAATATGGTCATGAGGTTTGGCTAGCCCACCAGTTCGGGAGGGAGCACATTTGCTAAAATAAAAATTGGTAAGTATTACTAAAGTTACCCCTAGGACCTTGGTCAATCTTTAATAAGTAGACCTGAGACAACAGATCCTGACGTAAGAGAGACCATTTCTATTGGAATATCAAATATATTAATTAGTCTGTCATCCCAAGACAAATATGGACATGCAAAGTCAATATTTCCCCTGACCAGTGAATATTTTGGTAAAATTCTTATATTACTTATTACAGAAGTTACAGCTTTTTGGCAAGATTTTTATTTAA
The DNA here is from genome assembly GCA_013400495.1 of Nicator chloris. Classification (NCBI taxonomy): domain Eukaryota; kingdom Metazoa; phylum Chordata; class Aves; order Passeriformes; family Pycnonotidae; genus Nicator; species Nicator chloris. The sequence continues at coordinate 77,073 of WAAE01007199.1, read as the reverse complement.
TGTGATTTGATATAATTTTCTGGACTGTATTTTGCATACAGTGTGGTTTCTTTCAAAGTTTGGGGGTTTTTGTGGGAGGTGGTTCTGGTATTTTTTTCTTATTTTCTTTTTTTTTTGTTAGATAAAATCAGACTACGAATTTAAAAAGCAAAACTGATTACAAAAAAATACATGGAAAGCATAAATCAGTGGGAACTTGAGAAGCAGCAGACTCTCAGAGCTAGTGATAGACTCGTATTTTTCTTCTTTCTTTTATCATAGAAAGGGTCTGTAGAAGTACGTACTTGAATCGCTAAAAATGTCCAGTTCTCAAGGGTGCTGACTAATGTGGTATTCTTAGTTTTGATTTAAATGAAATATTTTCAGCATGTGGTTCATTTCTGAACAAATCAAACCAAAAAAATCTTGAACCGTAAGTGATGCTTCACATTTCCTGTTAGAAAATATTTCAGAAGCTCATAAAATGTCTCCAGCCCCTACAATATATCAAGTCATATTAATTTATGGTAGTCAATGAACAGTCAGAAATGGTGGAGGAGAGATGGAGAGCCTATAATATGTACCTTTTTTTTTCAGAACTGTATATCAGAGGCCTTTCTTCTGGTTTTTTTTTTTTGGTTTGTTTTTTTTGGTTTTTTTTTGTTTTTTTTTTGCCTTTATACACATCTCAGGCACAGCCTCTTTCTTGCTTCAGGAAAAAAAAGGAAAAAATGAAAGGGTAAAAATCTACATGTTTGTATTATATTATGTTCTCCAAGTAGCAAATTCCCTCTGCCAGCTATCTGTGGGTGTGCAGCCCTTCCTCAGGAACATGCTGTATCTTCTGAGTTCCTGTGTTTGTGATATCACAGAGCTTTTGCTCTGAAGAAGCATGAATGGGGCCATTATGAGGGGCCGACAGATAATTAAGATTCTGAGAGGGGTAGGCTGCTAAAAGAGTGTTTAGTGAGGAAATTACAAGGCCAATAAAAAAATGTCTTTCTGAGTTCTGATTGTATTCTTTTCTTCAGTGGGTCTAATTTTTCAAGGTCTGGCTGGATCATGATGAGGTTTTCTTTCATCCTTTTTTTTTTTTTCTCTACAACAGAAGCTGAGGCTGGAATGTAAGTCCAAGTTAATGAAGCAGCCTCAGAGTTGAGGAGGAAGAGAATAAACTGCAGCTCTGAAGCACAGACCATTGGAGATTCCTCTTTCAAACCCTGCCTTTGCCACTCACTGGAGTTATTTGATTTGGGAACAAGATAAGAATTCACAATATCTGATTTGTAAAAATAACCTGGAGGAAGGAAAACCAGTCTGAAATACTAATTTCAGATATACTTTTCATCTTTCAGTTTCCTAAAAGTCTTTCTCATCTCTAATAGCATTAAGCAAATACAAAGTACAGATTTTTGGGGAAGTTGTGCGCCGACTGACAAGTGCATCTCCAAATAGCCCACAGTTCAGCACTTCTTTTTCTGTCAATACTCTGTGACCAGGAAAGGTTTGGAGCATAATTCTCTCCCAGTAATCCATCTTCTTTCTTTCTCTCTCTCTCTCTTTTTTTTTTTCCTAGTAAGAAATAGACCTGGAAATTCATTGCTGATTTCCCAGGAGTGTTATTCATACCAGTTTATTTATGTATTTATTATTCAAGTGCAAACTATTGCAGTTCCTTGTGGTAAACTGCAAATAAAACTGATAGAGGCAGAGGGCTGGCTGTCACACAAAGTGCTGTAGAGACAGGTGCCGATGCTAGGGCTGATACTGCCCCTAAGTGATGAGGTGTGAGGGCAATTCAGCCTCCTTGGTGCTCAGGCCTTGGCTAGAGCTGCAAGACAACAGTATGCCTTCTCAAGGATTTAATTGTCTCCAGCAGGACATTTAATTCAACCATGTTTTAACATATGAGCATAATAGTTTATTGTGTTAAAGTGTTGGAACGGCAGCTAGGAGAAATCTATATTAAGGCTGATAAGTAAGGGGCGGCTTCAACTTGGAAGGGGGTCAATTGCAAAAACAAAAGGTGTCTCTAATGTAGCACTTGTTTCTAGGCTTCATTCTTCTTATTCCTGAGTTTTCATGACTGTTTCTCATAATTTATTCACATCCATGTACGCAGTCCTTTGTTACTGTGTGAAAAACCTACACAAAGGCGGTTCATTGATTACACAGAGGAAAAAGTGAAACTCCTGTCAAATGCTTAAAGAAATCAAAAGTGTTGTCATTTTGCCATATTGACTTAATATTGTTCCCTTTCATAACAAAGGATAAAAATGCGAGTTTGAAATGGTTGTGTTCCTTTGTGTGGTACCGTGATTTCCATACAGATATGCCGATTTACAGTAGCAGAAGTCCTAATTGCTTATTCGAATGCCATCTTCCTATGTCATCTTGGTAGAGACATAATGTTCCTGTATTTTTCATGTGACCTTGTCTCATCTGCAAAGCTCAAATTTCATTGCCACTCTGGGAAAGGTTACTGGTGAGAAATGTTTGAGCCTTAAATGGATTCTTAAATTTGAATAGGACCCATTTTTTTATGTGTTGAAAACCAGGCTTAGGTCCAAATACCTCAGAAACTTGAGAAGACTCAAACTTGGATCTAGACTGAATTGTACAACTTAAATCCATTTCAAGTACATAAATAATTCTGTGTGCAGAGAATGTAAATCCACATGTACGTGTGTGTGTGTACACACAGAGGCACAACATATGTGTGTTGATACATAACCACACAAATGTACGTCTTGATTCAGTCTCATACTTGAAAATAATACGTGACTTATATCTTTCACCAGAATTCTGTCAGTGTTTACTCTGCTTCCTTAAAGAGAATTCAAATTTTAAGAGTTTTTAAAATAATTTCTTGAGTAGCTAAAGTAATTACTGATGGGAAAAAACCCCAAACCAAAGGAATCAATTTCTGATTTTTTATTTTTTTTAATTTCTCTCATTGGCCATGAACTAGATTTTAGACATAAATGTAAGTAGGGTATTTTAAAGTCTTTATTAGTTTCTTATCATTGTTCTATATCAAGGTCAATACAGATTTCCCTTTAAGTAGGACTATGGTAAGAGGAAAACCCTTTATACATGGCTAATACAAGGTAAATAAATTTTGGAAGTGTGAAGTAGTGATTGGCAAGCTGAGGGAAAGGATGTTATGTGGGATGGATGGCAAACCAGGGAATCCAAATGTGGAAATGAAGTAGACATGAAACATTCTAGTTGTTTTGGAGAAAATCACTGTCTGACTCCTGGTTCTGCAGAAACAAAGACAGGGTGGCCTGGATTTGATTCCTTTTTTACCAGCAAATCCAGTCTTCAGGATCGTTTTCATAACCCATTCCAGCTTTGGCTCATGTCTGTTGTGAATAAGCAGTTTGGGTATTTTTCAGTTCCCTGTGGGCTGGCAGAGAAAAGATATGCAGCACAGAGGACTGAACGAGATGATTTGTTTAACTTTTGCTGGCCTGTATAGATGCACCTCCCTGAAGGCAGTAGTGTTCACCCACCCTCATTCCTTGTACTGACTGGTGTACCAGGTAGACGCTGCTGGTCCCATAGACAGAAAATATTTGGGGCTCAGTGCTTCAAACACCTATTTACAGAGGTTTTACATAATTTAGGAGCATAATAGAGCTGTCCGCTAAAAACTCAGGGTGCTCTGAACCTGGTGCTGGTTCCAGCTTGGCAGAGTGGCTCCAATGGACACAGGAAGAACAGAGAAAACAGCCAAGTGTTATATGCCTTCCCAAACCCTTGTTCATAAGCTGGTGCTAAACCTCTGCGGTACTGCAGACTCTTCCTATGAAGGTATTCAAATGTGTTGTTAGCACACCAAATCACAGGAGCCAAATTTCATTAGACGGTTTGTGGCTAAAGCAGTTTTTTACGTGTGTGATTTTTTTCTGTATGGATGTGACTTTAGAACAAGACACAAGCCATTAAAAGGAAGAAGATCAAATTTTGGCTTAATTTTGTCTCACCTATGGACATATATAAGTTTAAAAAAAGGTTGACTGAGCTGTTGAGAAAGTGCAAGGCTGGTGTTCCTCAGTTTACAAAGACAGATATTTGGTTAATGCCAGCATTCCAAAGACCTGGACAAGACTTCAGCCCTTTGGTGCAAAGTGCCCTGTAAATCCAAGGTATGAGACAGCTCCTGTCTCCAGGAATTTGTCTTCTTTGCTCATCACCTGCAAGCAGGAAGGATATCCTGCCTGAGATATTGCAAACAGCTAACTGGAAAGCTGAAAGCAGAACCCAGTTCTCCAGTGTCTTGCATGATGAGCTTCACTCTGGATTGGTTACTGTTTTCCCATGGCGGTGCTCTGCTGCACTAATTGGGATTAGGTCCCCATTGCACTTAATGCTTCCTGAGCACAGAGGAGGAAGCAAACTCTGTCATGAAAAGCTTGACAGCTGTAGCTGCTTAATTGATGGGGTTATTTTAAATCCAGTCAGTTAAATTGCTACAGCCACCCTTTATTATAGCCTAGGCAATTTTATTTCAAGTTAGCTTTAATCAATTAGAAATTGATTTTAGCTAAGTCAGTATAAGAACATCTGATCTGGTTTAACAAAATTGGTTTTAGAGAAGTGAAATGAGTGCAGATTCAGCATGAGCCCAAAGAAGGCTTGCTTTCTCTTTTTGCCTGCTAATGATCAGGTACAGGATATCCCAGTAAAACCCCAGATCCTGCACAGCCCTCAGCAGATCTTATCCCAGTCTTAAGCCCTGGCAAAATAAAACATACAGAAAGGCAGGTAATGATGGTTGCCTGAAAGTAGGACTCTCTCCTCAGCAACTTGTGCACATATGCACAAGCACATCCTCATCCGGACTGCACTGGTCAGTGGACGAGATTTTGGAGCAGCAAATGAGATGCAAGTTAAGAACTCGCTAACTCTGCCTGCTCTAGCTGCAGCTTCCCAGGCCACTGAGGCAGCAAGCCATCTTGGTCTTCCACTATGTGCTTTCCATTAATTTGCTTTTGCCAGTTTATTGTTAGGAAGAGGTTTGCAAAGATGGCTGAACTGGAGGTATGGCAGGGAGCAGGTGGAGGTAGGAAGAGGAAGCAGCAGCTCTGCTTTTCGGCAGAGGTGTGGAACTATATTGTGAAAATGGAAATCCCAGGAGAATTATCAATGGAGAATTTTGAGATGTGACCATTTCTAATGATGTCTTACTTTCATGGCTATGAAACATTTGCAAGGTTTTATAATCCTTTTGATTCTTTTTTCTCCAAATGATTATTCTGATATTTTTTACCACACTGTAAATCAATATTATGTTTAAAAAGCCCTATCTTGTTCTCTTCAATTTGCTGCTGTTGTTTTTATCATGATTGTTATGAGTTCTCATATAGGAACTCTTTATCACTGAATGTTGGAATCTTTCATTTCTCTTCTCATAAATAGTAAGAATAAAGCTACTGCAGTAAATGACCCACTATTTCTGGTACTACTGGAAGAAAAAAAGCAGTATTGCTGCCTAGGACTTGTTTACTTTGTGCCAGTGCAGTTCCCATGCTTGACTTCTTCTGTAGATACTAGTAGTGTTAATGAGGTGTTAATATGTATGTAGGCGTTGAATACATAGATTTGCCTTTGATCAGTCGGTGTTATTTCCCTTTTTTTCTCCCTTTTTTAAAAATTTTTTTCTAACCTCGAAAAGCTGTTTGCACTACCAAAGCCTTTTGACTTAACAGAAATTTCTGCAGGAGCTGAAAGAACTTCTGAAAACAATGTCTAGTGAAACTCCCACTGACTGCAGTGGGGTCAGTATTGCTCCTTTGATTACAACTGTTTGAAGAGCAAAAAACACACTCCCAAGGGTTTGCCTACATGCAGTGTTTGTACTGCTTTAAATGTAGGCTTGAAACTAGCATATTGAAAGCAGTGTGTAAACCCAAGTACAATGCAGTTGTGCTATTATCAGGAAGTTGTGCTGATCTTGCTTGATCCCACAAATGCAGAGCAGATCACAGTGTCTCCCTATCAGTATTAGTATAATAATGTCAATGTTTTTTTTCAAAAATGTACACCTAAGGAGCTAACTTGGCACAGAGACTGGGTGTGTTAGTTTCTAGGTTTATAATTATTAGCACACACGAAAAAATGAAAACAAGGCATTTAAAGTGAGAAAGCTCCAGAAAATAGAAAAATTATGCTCTCATCTTATTGATGTGGGCTTCCTTATCCTGTTGCCTTTGTTACCTCTCTAATTCACTCCTGCTGACTTAAAGCAGCATCACCTCCTGTTTGTCTGAGTCTCATGAACAAACAATTGACGGGGGGGGCGGGGTGGGGCGGGTTGTGTGGCTTTCCTAAAGTGAACACATACAAAGTGAAGTTGAAAAGGTGTCCAGGTCAATGCTCACGTCTCCTTCCCCAAACTCTCTAGGCATCCATGGGGGACTCTGAGGCCTGGCACAATCACATATTCGAGTGGAAGACTGCGTGGGTTTCAGCGTATGTCTCTCTTGGGGCATCCCATTTGCCGCAGTCATGCCTTACAGGCGGCCAAGAACCGCCTGCACAGTCCCAGGTGCTGCACAGCCAAGCCAGCAGACAGGTCCTGCTCTCTGCACAGCAGCCTGAGCCGTGGTGTTGGCCTGGCCACGCACAGCAGAAGGGAGACGTGGAGCTCACAGTGGGAGACAACGCCATGGTGGCAGCAGCCAGTGTGCTGGCACTGAGGCTGGTGGAGGGCTGAACATGGGAGATTTCCCGAGAAGCGAAGCTGAAATGGAAAAGGAGGGAAAGTGAAGTGAGAAAGAGAAGCTGGGAAAGATGTATGCTCCAAGAAAACTGTGATACAGGCTGGAGGAAGCAGCCCACTAGCACAAGTTGACAACCCAGTCAAAACTGTATAAAAGGCTCCAGGAGCAGCTGGAGGCTCCCAGTTATGATGGCTCTGTAGCTTTCCCTCCTGGCTCTCTACATTTCCCTCCTGGCTGGGGTCTCATTCTCAATTCAGTTTTCTCCCACAGGCCACATGGCAGGAAGGGGAATCAGGCTTGAAACATGGAGAATTGATTTAAATCAGCCAAGCTGGGCTCCTGTTCCAAATCCTACTTTAGAGGATGTCTGTCTCTCCCTTGTAACTATAGAAAACCCTGATTTGTTTATCCTTGCCAAACTTCAGTCAATCTTTGGTAGTGCTTCTCTTCCTCCTTTCTCCTAACTCCAAGAATGAAGTAGGAGGGTGGGAGAGGTGGCTCATTGCATAAAGCTTTGTCCAACGGTTGCAAAGACGTAGAGTAGCTGGAGGACTGGGTCCCAGCCCCCTGGGTCCAGAGGTTTCTGCCTTATCTGTCTGTAATGACTCCAGTTCTGCCTGTTTGTGTTTGGAAGAAAACAACACCTCCTAAAATAGGAGAGGGAAATGTAAACATACTAGCAAAGGAGAGGCACAGCAAACTATGCACAACTCTGTGTGCAATTCTTATTTATAAGGTTTGTTCCCTGAACCTAAGCAAGCCTGCTGCAGCAAAGGTAAAGTATGTGGCCCTAGAAGTATTTGCTGTTTCCTACATAAGCAACAGCTTCTATTTCTTCCTCCCCCATCCCAGTTTATGTTTTGTTGTCCCAATTGGAGTTTAAAGTGCTTTGCGGTTTCCTCTGTTTTTCTTTCTGAGCGTGTTTTTATTTTTTCATGTTGAAGTCTCTGCTGACAAAAGGTGCCAGCCCATTTAACAGCTGCTGGGAGACAAGTGCTCAGTGGATACAGGCAGCACGGCAGTGTGGGAGGCCAGACGAGACATCCTTTGGGCAGGCAAGCACCATGTGTCCTTGGCCTCTGTGTCCATTTACCCCTTCAGCTGGGCTGCTTGGAGCACATCATGGATGATGCTGATTTTTGGAATGGGAGCTTAGTGCTTTGGATGTGAAAGCGTGCTGTATCTTTTCACACCTGAAAGCTCTTCAAGGGGAGATCTGAGATCTTTCCTTTTGTGCACGTACGTTGAACTTTCTTTGACTGGCTTCAGACTATTTTTTTTACCACATATGGTGATTGCTTCCAATGTGTGCTTATAGAAACTGGAGACATTTACATTCCTAGTTTAAGGAAGACTCGACAGATATTTGATTTGAGTTGGTTTGTTATTCCTAGTTCTGGCTTATTGCAACCACAGTGCCTACTGCTGTATCTCTATTGATTGCAGACAGACATCCTGAGGGATAACTCTTTCTTCCTTTTCATTTAAAAAGGAGAATAAAAAGGCATGTCTCCAGCCCTAGTACTTGTGAAGACAGACACAAATACCTAATGCAGACTGTTTGATGAGACTGAAAGTGTGTCGCTGTGTGTTCTAAAACATCATCATTCATTCACTCTGACTTCTCTGTCACCTACTGAGGCACCCACAACAATAAGGTGCAGAACTGTGCTGAAAAGGCTGCAGAAGAAGAGTACCTGCAATTTTTTGGGTTAAACTAGCAAGAGAGTGCTGAAGTGAAACCCTGAAGGACACCCAATCTGAATTGAAAACTTTGGCAAAATTGTGTCTGACACCCCCTACTCACACTCCCTTATTTCTGTCCAGCCAGACAAATTCCATTTGACTCCTGGGTTTAGCAGGTTTGGGATAGTTTCCTTGAGCCTTATCCAAGCAAGAAACAAGGAGATTTGGTTTATATTTTCATATCTAGAGCACAAAAGTGCCTGGGATTTTCTCTGGCAGCCCAGATCTTTTTCCTAGTAGAGAAAGGCCCATTGTCTCAGCAGTGTAGGGGTGAAGGACAAGTATGATTATCTGTTGGCACTAAAGATCTTGCTTTTGTCATTATAGAAACTTAATCAAAGAGTCTGTTCCAGTTTTTCAGCATTGCATTCTCCTTCCTGAAGTACCTGGGCTGCTACTCTGACTTTCCTTTGAGACACTGCAAGGTTTGACTGGTCTGAAAATGAAGGAAGCTGGTAGAGGTAAAAGTGGGCCAAAGCAAAATCCTGGAGCGTGGATTGCAGCAGCAGTGCAACTCCTGTAGCAGGACACTCAGCACAGGTGAGTAGCCCAGGAGTTCACCTCTGGCCTCTCTGTTGCACGTTGCCAAAGCGTTTGTGGGGGTCTCTGAAGTGTTGCCTCATGCCTCCTCATTTAAAGCCAACAGGACCAAGTTCTCAAAGTCATTGAAGATTCCCACAAACGCAGGACTCTGTTTCACAGTATGAGAAAACAGTCAGTCTTCAGCTTTTTTTACCTCTTTTCTACTGCTCCTAGAAGTGAAAATGAGGTTAGGAGAAATGGCAAACATCATACTCCAAGCCCTAAAAATTTGCAGTTGCTGTGGTACAAATCTTTTAAACCAACATGCTTGCTCTATTTCTTTTAATGAATTGATCTGATGGCTTGTGCTCCTGTGAAGCCACTTCCTCTTGCTCATTTAGTTTTCCTTCCTCCCTCTAAGCCCCAGAATTTAGACCTCTCTCATCACACTACACGTCTGCTGAAAGAAGATCTCTGATCATTCCTGCCAAATGAGAGAAAATCAAAGTCCGTGCTGAGCAGCAGTAAAAGAGCAATGTTGCTGCCTGGAATTGCATCAGGAGCTCCTTCCTTATTAGACCGTGTAAGTGCTACAGCAGGGAAACAAGTAGCTGAGCCTGTTCAAAAGCCTATGAATTCTTTCTTGCATTAAGTTAATTAGTGAGAAATGAAACAAGAAGCTGGTGCATGAAAGAAAAGGATTAGGTATCTTGTATCTTAGTAGCTCAGTGGAATTGCAAGGAAAAGGGATCCAACTTGTCAGTGATAAGAAATAAGTGTTTTATCCTTGTTTCAATTTTGATCAAAATTCACTGTGTGTTTTACCTGCTGATGGGCAGAGAACATTCAGCTGCTGAGGCAAAAGTGATAACAGATTATCCAGGAAAATTGGTGTGACCAGTTAGTGGTGTGCTCAAGCACAGTCCTGTCTGAACCACCTCTTAGTGGCTGAGAAGCACCATCTAATTCCCTTCTGCTCTCACTCTAACTGGCTGATTCAGGGAGTAGGAAACTCAAAAATGAACACATTCACTCCTCCCCAGCACTTAGCAGCACCAGGAAACAGATGGGAGTCAATGTATCATCCAAATGAAATCCCACCCTTCATGAAAATGTGCCAGCTGAAGAGGAGACAGGATTCTTATTGGTGTCCTTTGCCATAGATAGCAAATGTGAACTTTTTGGCTCAAAGATAGCAGTGAGTGCTTTGCTTTTTTCCTCCTTTGGGTGCTTGTCATCTTGGCCAGGTTGTCTTTGAAGCTTGGGACATGCAGAAGCATGAGACTTTCCAGAGAAAGCTCCAGATGCCCTTGGCAAACTTGTTTCTCCTAAATCCTGCTTTCCTGCTGTGTCTGTGGCTGGAGCTGAAATTTTCACAGAAAAACTAGCAGGGTAGTTAGGAAGAATCCAACAGGCTCTTGAGCTGTGTTTTATGTGGACAAGATGTATTTCCATCTGGAGTTGGGGTGGCAGTTTTTCCTTGCCTTGCTGACAGACTTCATGTTGTCATGAACAAAACTTGCTTTTAATGGGTATTGAGATCCTTTTCCCCTTCATGTGTTTCAATTGTGACATTTGGAAACATTACTCAGGAAATCTCTCGCCATCTGGGTCTCCAGCAGCCCCAACACCTGCACCACTGATGCACCCTTGTCTCTCTCAACAGTAAGCCCATCTCTTCCCCTGCAGCTGTCCCCTTCAGTCTGTCAGCAGATTCACCAACAGAAACAGGCTTATGGCTCCTGGTCAGTCCTTTTTCCAGCCTATAAATGTGACAGGAGATTGCTCAATTTGCTCAGTTTCCATTACTTGCCATGAAGCGGAGAACAGTCCTCCAACATTTGAGGAGGCACAGATTTACCTGGAAGTCTCCCCACCTGCTCATAGGGAGCAAGACGTCACTTATCTTCAAAACTCACAAGACAAGTACTTCTTCAGTCTGAGTTTTGAAGGGGGAAGCTTAGGCCTGCCTTTTCCCCTTCTCAGCTCAGTGCAGCCTCACTATGCCCATACAAAAGGCTCTTTCCCTCAGGTCCAGGATCATCTCTGCTTTGCTGAGCATCTCTATCAGCAGCAAACAGCCTGCTGAACAGCCCTCTTCCTGCACTTCATCCTCTGCAAGGTCAGGTGAAGGTGGCTAGGAGGAAGTTCTTCTGCCGCCTCTGGAACAGCACTGCTGGTCTGTTCTCAGGGCTGATGTCACCCCATGAGGTACAACTGCACATTCGTGTGTTACTGCTAACCTGAACAGCCTGCTGGCACCTTCACTTACTGTGGTAGCTTCCTGGTCTGGCTAAGCTCTGAAGGGCTTGTTATCTGCTCCAAAAAAAGCTGGGGAGTGGCAGGAAGTCTTCACTAGCTGTGCTCCTTGATCTGCACTCAGGGTCCCAAGCAGGGTAAGCTAACAGACTAAAAGCAAGTAGGTGGGTATGTGCAATTTTAAATTTTATACATATTCATCATTACATTTACTATACTTTATATTTGTATAGAGTTACATACATATATAAAATATTGGTGTACAGTTGCTGAGGAGAACTATGAGTGTATCACTCAGAAACCATCCAAATTATAACACCACAGCAGAAAGCTGGATCAGCTCTACTAAAGCCAATGGAACAATGAATCAGATTAATGTGTCATCTTCCTTGGGTAAAGAAGGATATTTACATGAAGTACAGCATTTCAAAATGGTCAAGGGTGCTTTTAAGTCTGTGAAACATTGTTGATTAAATATATGTGTAAAATTTCCTTTTCTAGCTGGTAAGACAGTTGCTACGCAGTTTACTAGCATGAGTGGTCTTTTCCAAATTCATTTTACACTTTAATTAGAGTAAGTGTTGTACTGCTGGAAGACAGAATACGGAAAGAGCGTTAAGTTCATTCCAGTGGTAGGTTTCACAGGTAGGTATCATATGTTGAAAGGTGGACATACTAGGGGAGTCCTAGAGTACTGCTAGCAATTCCATGTAGCTAGTGAGTTCATGTGAAATCATTGACCTTGATCTGAGGATAGACCTCTTTAACACAATCAATACAGGTGCAATCAGATAAGAACATTCTACTGTTTTATTAAAGTGCATCTAATTCAAAACTCAATAACTCTCACAAATCCTTAATCAGAGAAGACATCCTGGGAGGTATTTAGGTGAGTGATCTTATAACTCTTGCTCTCTCCTTGTTAGGATGACATTTTACAAATAGAAATGTCTGTTTCCTCCTTACCCTCCCTGCCATAATTCTTTCGCTATACAGTTGTGTTGATGATCGTGCATTTATCAAGTATTTTTTGCCTTCATTTATCTAAGGAGACTGAGTCCAGTGCCAACTTCTCTTTACCCCGTCCCCCTGCATCGGTGTGGCCAAGCATACAAATGCAAATGTGGGTCGCTTGCTGGCATGCCGGGCCCTGTGTTCTAGTGCTTGGCTTAGATGTGTGACGCCATAGGAGGGGTGGTGTTAATGCATGCTTTCTAGCCCAGGGTGGCCGGCGATAATGAAAGGAAACAGGCCATGTGCAGCATTATGTGACAGTTTAAGCAGAATGAAAGCCAAAGGCAATGGCTGTATTTTTAGAAATTATTTTAGTTCAAAATGATGCATACCGAATAAGACAAAATAACCACATGGTAGAGAGCTCAGAGAGCACTGCTTACAGTGAGGTAATTATTATTCTTTCCAGGTGATCCTCAGCATGTTCCTCGATAATGATAAACAAATTGTAATTTGGAGCAATTGAGCTGAAGGCAGATTTCTTTTTAGCCATTTAAGTTCATATATTGCAGACTGAGGGGATCAGGTCTTTAGTGTAAGTGTGAATGGCTACACATGCTTAACGAGACCCCTGGTTCCCTGCATTACACAGAACAGCACTTAGCCAGTCCATAGAACAAAATCAGAACAAAAAATCAAATTGGTTGGTAAATATGCACAGAGAGGCTCAAGAGGCTGCAGCACTGCAACAGTCTCCTTAACATATGTGTCCGATGAAAGGAGAGGATGTCTGGACTGCATCTCCTCACAGTCAGGAATCTTCCAGTTTGACTCTGATCTCTTTACTCCCTCAGATTTGAACCTAGTTATTTGGAACATTTATTACAATAAATGTATATTAGTTATTGCAACTAATTTTTATATTATGAAAAAATTACTGTGCAGACATTTTGGGTCTTCCTCAGCCTTCCTCACCCCACTTCTAGCTCAGTTGTTTTCAGACCTAAGTTGTTTGTTGTCTTGTTCAAGATAATGCCTACAAAGGACAAAACTACCAAGTTCCAATTCCCACATGCACAAACACACCAACATCTGAGCTTTCGTGGAGCAGAATTCTGTGTCTCCTATTCCAGGTGGGCCAAAGTAATATCTCGTGTGGTAGAAACAGGATTTGAAAGGGGATGTACTGAGCTATTTGGTTGTGTTCTGCTCAAGTTCTGCTGTCTGGGAAAAACTCAACTATTATCTTTCTCTAGCAAAGAATGTGGCCTGGGTCATCTTTTTCTGTTCTAAGGTGGCAGATCGAGGGCAATAGTGGTGAACAGCAGAGAGCCAGGCAACCCTCCTGAAACTGGTTTGGTGATGCTACTACAGCTGATTGCAGCAGAAGGAAAGAGTTGATCCTTCCAGCCCAGCCAACACAGTAGCAATTGCCATCATAGTTGTTCTGGCCTTCCCTTTGTTCACACCAAGAGCATGAATTTCCAGGGCTTTGGTGTAGGCAAAGCAGGGCTCACAGTTACATTGCTCTTTCTGGCTGCCTGTTAACTTAGATGGCTCTCTGCCTGCCTTGTGCTTCATCTCTACAGTCTCCACTATTCTCCATGTCCAGAAGTGTTCTTGCTCCATGCAGTGATGATGACTCAGTGCTTCCTGAGACACTGCAATTCCTCTCAGATACAGCATGAGGCTGTGTTGTCTTAGCTTGGGTCCCAAGGTCACTGAAGCATTAGCACTGCACAGTGGAAGACCTAGTCACTTTGTCATTAGCATCATCTTCTCCAAAATGCTGAGGTGATTTATCAGATTGCACATGACATCTGGAATTAAAGAACTGATGAAAGTGCTATGTATTTGTGTTGGGGGGGGGTTTGTTTGTTTGCTTATTTGTTTTAAATTACTGAGCTTTTGATTAAGCTCAAATATCTCTTTAAAACACAGTTTTGAAGGAAGATGTGCTGGACAGTGGAATTAAATGCAAAGGCATGCTAAGTATCTTGTGGCCTTTGCCACAAAAAGCATTGCTGATTCAAGACATCACATAAAATCTGCTGCTGCACTGCAATCTCTCAGTAGTTACTCTAGCTAGCCTTTTCACTCTCCTTCTGCAAGACTAAATAATACCCTCTTTTTATTTTTCTAATCAGAATTTCTATCATATCATCTCTGAAAGGTATTTTTTGTGTGTTTCAACTCTGATAAATGCAGCCCCCATCACCAGTGCAACAGAAATAAAATTAAAATTTATCTCTGCACACTTCTGTGTGCTGGATCTGCAGTTTAAAAGCAGCTTTATTTTAGAGAGCTAGGGGAGGGGGAAATGCTGGTGTGTGGATGTACACAACACTTTAGACAAAGAATTAAAAAGGAAAATGTTATTTCTTAATGCTAAAGGGAAAAACAACAGTGAAAGAGACTGAAAAACTGTCCAGATGCTGTATTGTATCCGCAGTGATATGCAACTATTCTGTATTAATGAAATAAAGCCATAGGATCTGAGTAAGTTTATGCATTTTACTGATGTGTTGGGCTCTGAAGGATTCCCACCCCCAATGAAAAATAAGGATACAAGAGATCTAATTAAAAACGGGAGCTTGAGAAGCACAAGACTCTAAACTCTTCTTCTACATAATGGAATTTGCTGTGGTGCTAAAACAGTATTCCCCCCGTCATTCTGACATGAAAAACAGTGAATATTTGATTTTATTGTGGAACAAATTATGGTAATAATGAATCTTTGAGAGAAAAAAAAAAGCACTCAAAATGGTACAATCTCATTTAAAATGTGCATGTGTAAAACAGAGCAGATACACAAAGTGTTGTCTGCTACTTCACCAGGACACTGTTATGTTATGAGCTGCGTGCCCTTTCAGCATCGTGCTCAACATGTACCATTTGCCTGTCTCAACCCCACTCTTACTGCAAACTCCTTTCTTTGTATATTTTGGGCATTGGGGATGCATGAACTGTCAGGTTTCAGCTCCTACTCAGCAATCCAAAACTGCAAGGTCAGGTATCAGTGGGCAGAAAATTCTCCCTGTCTTTCCAATTGATTCTCAGTCATTATGGCATTAAAGACTGATCACTTCCTGCCAAAATGTGAACAGACAAGCAACCATTTATGTTGGATTTGTTAAACTTACTAATTTAATTTGCACTTACTGTTATAAAAATGACTGAACTCCAGTCAAGAAAGTAAAGAAGACACACCAGAGATGAATGGACCTTGAAGGATTATTATTTTTTTTTAATTTATTTTGGTTATCAGTACACCCAATGCTGTTAAGAGAGATGTCTCTGCTGCCTTTTGCTTTTAATGTTGCACTGATTTTAGAAAAGTTGATGAGAAAACATCTTCAGCTTACTTGAGGATGAGATGAAGAGTGACTAAGCTTCCAAAATCCAGCTCAGGCAAGGACACTCTCTATACCATTTGACCAAAGGTCTTTTGACCTCCCTTTGACTTTTTCCTTGGTAAAATGAAAATAACCCAATACTTATAAGGTTAATTAACAGGAATATGTCAATGAAGATAAGAAGCACTTTAGTGCACGCTGGGATCAACACGAAAATTTTCAGTCATTCCAGTAAGGTCACATTGTCAGTATGGGAAGCTGTAAAATAAGTTTTCTTCTCCAAATGAGACCCGTGGATTACTTGGGATATTCTCTGGGAAACAAAGAGGTGGCTGTCCTGCCACATCTTCTCAGGAGCAATAGCTTCAAGGTTTCATGGGAACTTTCTGTAGGGAAATGGACTGAATTTATATTCTTGATACATGGATTCTACCTTGGAGCTCTCTCTTCAGCAGATCCTGCCCACTTTCCAGAATGCCTTGGCCCTTCTAGATGTCTGTGAGTATGACTTGAGGAAGGTGTGTGTGGCAGGGGTGGGGGGAGAGCTACTTTTTGCCCCCATAAACTCTTTGTCATAATGCCCTTATGATGGCCTTTATCAGAGGATACGTCCAGAAAACTCCAAGGTGAATCTGGCTCAGCCTTTGCAAATTTCTGTGTGCATCTTCAGCATTACTGCTATTTTTCTTTTGCTGATTATGAATGAAGATTCCCAGATTCCCTGAAGGTCGTAGCTCAAAAAAAAAAAAATTAAAAAATTAAAAAATTCACTGAGTTTTTCATCAGCATGAGAGAATAATTTTTTCTGTCTTTAAAAAGCAGAAGTATGTCCGTGTCTTCTATGGTTTGGGTCACATAGTTGAACACGCATGTAGACATTACAGCAGGGATACAATTTTCCTGCAGATGTTATTAAGGTGACTTTTGTCTTATTTTGTGAGCCAAAGATTCTCAGTGTCACTAACTTAATGACAAATGAATGTGAATGATGAATGTCAAATGAAAGATCTTTTTGTTATACCTCGGTAGTCTTATTTTTATAAAAACATCTAAAAATAAAAATAAAGCTGGGTAGAAACATACATTCCTTTCCTCAGAATGCATCATATAAGCCCTTTGCATTCTGTTGAGTGATTAAATGAAAATGACTTGGGCCAGCAAAGATGTGAAATGGATTTTTGTCACTGAGCAAGCCTATTGAAATGACTCTGTTTCCCAGAGCCAGCAGCATGATGTTTAAACGGTGTTTCTTTTGGAGCATGGGTCACTCTGGGGCGGGTTTGCTCACATAAGCTACACACAAACATAGGCTAAAGAAAACAATAAATGTGAGCTGTCAGGAGACCTTACTCTTAAATAGGATAGAGAAAGGAAATATCTCACAATCAAAGGCTTCACTATCTTCATAGTTAGCCTTTGTCACAGCCAAAAATGTAGGACACATTTAATATAATTTCACTATATAATGTAATCAGACTGTCTGAGGGATATCTTATGCTACTCTGATAGTCAACAATCAAGTGTGGTCAAGGACAGTCAAATTGTTTTATTGCACATAACTTGGCAAAGGCTAAGGAAAAATGTGTATGAATTTAATAGCTCAAGGCTTTATTACTTTCCCAATAGATGCTTTTAGAAATGTACTTCCTTGCCTTCATGTCAAATGCAAAGTGAAATGGATGGCCTTAAAAATAAGTTGGAGAGAGAAAGAATAGCATTCCTCAGATGTAAGCCTTCAAATTGGTCTAAACTCTAAAGAGAACCTGAAGTCTAGAAAAGAATGTCCTAGAAGACTCAGGACAACTGTAAAGGGTGAAACTACATAACACATGGTTTTTATGTTCAACAGACCTGATATCATGGAATCTTCAGCAGGAAAGACTCCTGCTCTGCTGCTGTAGAGGTACTATAGATGTCCTGTCCACTTCATTTAACCTTCCTTTAATGGAGAGAAGTCCACAGGGAATAAATCAGCAAAACAAGGGCGTTGCATGATTCATGTATTAGAACGAGCACAAATATTTGAGAGAAGCAACAAGTTTGGGGAAATGCATTCCCATTCTGTGGAACTGAAGTATTTTCCCTAAATCACCATCAGAGTGAGGATACAAGAAGCAAGCCAGAATTAATTTTTTCCCTTTAAAGCCCAGGTTACAATGTTAGCAAAGTGGAACTTGAGTAAGTGTTTTAATCTTTATTAAAATTCTGCTAGCACAATAGAACAAATATTGTGCTGATAAATTTGGAAATAATTATACACTGACCGATATATTGCACTTTTAAAGCATTAGTAAATGTTCTCTTTCATGTATGTCAGGTAGCCAGAACAATTCTTTTGTCTACCCACAGCGGTGCTCCCAGCTACAGAGATTATTTTGTTGATTTGAGATGGCAAGGAGCATGACTAGCTGGAGTACAGCTACCCAAAGTATGGTCTAAATAGGAGGTCATAGCTGGTGTGTTACAACTCCTGCATAAGTGCTACACAGTCTCTGTCAACTGAGAACAACCAAAACTTGATTTAAATTTCTGTCTCAAAAAGGCACAGCTCTGGTGCCCAGCCCCAGACAAGATTTGCCATTGAGTCAGTGTTGGTCAAAAAGGCAGAGCTCCTCCAGTTAGAACATGACCTGCAGAAACAACCCAGCTTTTCAGAGACAGTTTGGCCTTTGACCAAACCCTGTCCATCTTGTAAAACTTGACATGATCATGCTCAAAAGGCTTTAATGCAGGATTTTGTGGAAGTGACCATTGACTTCAGAATATTCACAGACACATGAGGTAGGTTGTCTGACTTCTGTCAGGAGATATGTCCTGGAGGCACTGTTAGAGATATTTCTTCTAGTGGAAACGGACAGGAACATTGAAGATTAATTTGTAGTCCAATTATTTTTTATTTTCTAGATTATCTCTGACTTTTATCATGAGCTTGACATCTTTCATATGGTCTTCATAAATTTATAGCGCACAGTTAAAGTTCTTTGAGGAGTTTGAGTTTAAAGCAGGATTGAAATATTTTAAAGGACTTTATAATGACACATTGGAAGCACAGCAAATCCCAGGATAGCCTAAATGGATGGAAACATTCTAGAGTACAAATGAGTTAGAGATTAATTCATGGCACCTTGTACAGGCTTGGGGAATTCTATGTGTTTGAAATAGTTCCACAGCACAAGCAATCTGCTGGACAGTAGAAATGTCCTCTCAGCCTCTCCTCACTTCCCAGAATGAGGGTTTCAGGGAAGAAATCTTTCTTCCTTTGCTGTTCTCCCCATTGCAGCCTTTTTATTGTCAAGGAGGTTGAAGAAGTCGTAGGACACTCCTCTGTGTACTGCAAATTATGGAAATAGTGTCATAATAAGTATTCAGAACCTAGGAAAAAGACTGGTTCACATTTAAAAGATTGTAGACTAAAAATGGCTAAATGCAGCTGGCCACAGAAAGAGGGTTTAGGATTACACATCTGCTGGGATAAATGACTAAAATGTCCAAAATGCCCCATGGTAGTTGGAGGCAGGAAAGCTTGCTATATTCTTAGATGCCCAGTAGAAATTAAATCAGGACTTGGAAGCAGGTTTGCATCTTTTATTCGAAAGAACAACTTGAGGTAAACAGCATATCTGTAGAATCAAAAAAGAACCTCTATATGGTGTCGTTGTTGGAGAATCTTCAACTGTTCTCCACTCTACTTCTTATTTCTAACAGAAAGGACAGCAGGACTGGGATTCAGGGATCATTCAGAAGACTCCTCTTCCTCCAAATGCTCGGCAAAAACTGAAACTGGTATTTCCCCTAGGGAATAATCTTTTTATTTATGTATTTATTTTTATGTCTGTAGAAGAACTCTGTGAAATAGCTTTTACCTTTGCCAGTACTTCCTTTGATTGAAAGCAAGTTCATCTTCTTGCAGAGGCTCCAGGCTGAGAAAGTCGGTGTGCTGCTGAGTTTTTGGCACATTGTGATGGGTTGAATTTGTGGTGCGTTAGCTTTGCCAAACACCCAAATTTCCATCCAGCTGCTCGCTCATAACCCCTCTCCATGGGGCATGGGGAGAAAATAGGATAAGAAAGCTTATTGGTCAACATAAGGACAGGGAAATGGCTTACCAGTTACTGTTATAGGAAATACAGACTTGACTTGGAGAACTTAATTTATTTTATTGCCAATTAGAATAGAATCTGTCTGGTAAGACACAAAGAAACACAAGGATATAGCCTCCCGTTCCCTTCTTTTCTCTCCTCCCCCTTCCCCTCTCCAGACTCCTGAACATGGTCCCCAAGTGGTGCTGGGGGCAATAATGGTCAGAATGTAGAGGTTTAGTGATTTCTCTCTCCTGCTCTTTTCCTTTCACACTTTTCCTGTGCTTTGATGTGAATTCTCCTTCCAGTCTGCAGTCCCTCATGAAATACCTATTGCTTCCTGGCCTCTCCATGGGCTGCAGTTCCTTCAGGTGTACCTGCTCCTCCTCTGACCTTGATGTTCCCTCTGCTGTTTCTCATTCCTTTTGGTTCTCTCTCTCTCTGTGTTACCCTATCACAGAGGCACCATCTGATGGGCCCGTCTGTGTCCTGCAGTGGCTGTGTCTGCCACGGGTCAGGTTGGCTGTGTCTGCCACGGGTCAACTCCTCCTCTCTTCTCTCAGACTCATCCCTGTAGCCCTGCCTCTGCTAACAACTTGCTGTGGACATTCAGAACAACTTTGAAGTTAGGAAAGTGAGGCCCATGTTTGTCTGTTCTGACCAGTTAGCTTTGGAAAATGAACAGTTTTGCTCACTACACTGTGACTATTCAAGACTTCTTTATGATAAACAGGAGAGCTTTTTGTGCTACTGGTAACTAGGTCTAATTGTTTTAAATGTCCTGTTCAATTCAAAGCATGCAGTGCCTCACCCAGCCTGCACCTCTTGTCCTACTGTGTTCCAGGAGAGCTTTTGTTTGTCCTGCAGCCATGGGGATCTGGGCAGGTGGCACATAGCTGGACTTCTTGGCATTCCCATCTGAAAGCACTCTCTGCTCCTCCTACTAAAAAAAGATATAGAGCTCTTTCCTAAAACAGTGTTGCCCAAGCACCCTTGGGTGATTGTTTTAGATTCTTCATGAATACCACTTTCTGAGCACTAACCTTCTGCCCAGACTGTGCTGGATTTATTTGAGCTGTGGGAGAACAACTGGCAGACAGCTGATGAAAGAGTTGCTGTGAGGTGGGCATAGGAGCTCCTGCCTTACCATTTTCTTTGTGAAGGCTAAAGGTGCAAGGGTGTCAATCATCTTCTGTGTAAAGGTCTGAAAAGGCTCTCAGAGCTCAGTATTTTTAGCTCTTTAACAGATTATCTCTGTTATTTTTAGAGGTAACAATAGCTCTTAGGTTAAGAGGGAGACAAAAGCCTCATTACTTTTGGAATTTCAAATGAATTCAATAAGGCATTGAGGAGATTTCTTTTTTTCCACAGGAACCTGAAGAGTTGCTTAAAGGATGTGGTGAAAAAGAGGGGAAAACCCCCAGCTTAGGGGGTTTCTGTGCTCATGATATACAAATATAAGCAGCCTTGGCATGCCATGGAGCAGCTCAGGAGCACACTGTGCCCCAGGCAGCACAGCAGCAGCCCCTCTCTGCTGGGGTGAAGGCAGTGTCAGAGGCCACAGAGGATTAGATCAGCCAAGCTGAAGCCCCTGTTCTTGGGCAGGTCGAGTTAAAGGGCCACAGCTGCCAGCCCTTACTGTGCCTGGGCAGACCACCCCTTACCAGAGGCTTGTGTAACTTGGACAGAGATCATAGAGTGTGTGGCTAGACCTGCTGCTTGAGGTCCTCAAGAGTGATACTGCAGCTGCCAGAGTGGTCTCAGGAGGTCTCACATGTCCCACTCATAAACCAAAAAAATGTAACTACATTTCTAATTTGGTCGAAGTCAAAAATCACTATGAAGATGTAGGAGATACTTGTTGAATTTTTTTCCTTTTTCCCTAGTTGAGGCCTTGCTAAAGGGGATGTAATCTCCTTACTCTCCTCCAGCACTCCTTCTGTTCTGTTTTTTATGCTTACCTCATCCAGATTTTTGTTGTTGTTTATTTTAAGGGCTATTCAGAGGGGGGTGTTTTTTTTTGTTTTTTGGGGTTTTTTTGAGTATTTTCCCCTCTAGAATATGATAACTTCAACCACTTTCTTGCAGATTCTCTGTATCAGGAAACTGGATCTCCACCATGATCGTGTTTGGGAATAGAAACACTGTTTATTTTGAAGTAAAAGCCTTTGTGTTGAAGCTAAACTTTTGATGAAGCTCATTATTGATGCAGGATGCTCACCAAGCAGATCCTGAATGTATCAGTAAATCAAGTGTCAGCTCCAAGAGAGAACACTTGGGACAGAACACTTGGGACAGAGAGAACGAGGCACTTTGGAGTCTACTCAGGAGCATTGCATTTCCATGTGGCATTTTGCTTTTGTTGTCTGGGGAATGCTTTTTGCTGGAGCTCCATCTGCTTAGTTTGCCATAACTGAGTTACTGCTGGGGTCTTTTTCCTTTGCACTTCCTATACCATGCAAAATAGAAAGAAAGGAAGCATAAAAATGTGTATTAGAATTATACTGAGCACATTTCTTTTGAAACTATAATTTATAAAAATGAGTACATATGATTTTGCAATTATGAATATATGAAATAAATGCACTAGTTAAGAAGTTAAGCTTTCAAAGGTGCTAATTATTAACCAAATGCATTTTACAGTGTTTTAATGACCACTTTTTCACATTGTGTTAATATCCATTAGCTATATTCATACTAGTAATGCTAATGTTGTGCAAGGCCATTAGTTAGCTACAAAGTCAATAATGGATGATGCTGATTCCAAGCCTCCACTGCACTAAAAGATACATACGGGTTTTGGGTTTGTTGGTTTTTTTTTTGGTAGAGTGGGAAAGTTAACCTGAGCTTTCACTTGGATATTGTCAATGAAGATGTTTATGCTGATTACACAGATGAATGTGGAGTCAGTTATTGAGAGGCTGTGGACAAAATACTGATCTGCCTCTGTCTACTCCAAAGCAGAATTTGGGTTCAAAATGAACTGCCCTGCCTCCAGGGGAGGGCTCTGAATATATCTCTTCATGGACTTTATCTCAACTGCCTTGTAGATAGAACTCCTCCACTAGTAATTTCTCAGTAAGAAGTTTCAGCAACACTTTTTAGACAAGATGTTTTTAAGGATAACTCTGGAATATTTCATTCGCTACATAATCTGAATGGATTTTCAGACAGTTTATCCTGTTATTCATCCTCTCAAAACCATTCACTTTTATTTTGTCAAATATCTCTCTAAGATGTAATAATTCTTTGGGTGGTGAAGTAGGAATGGTTATGTATGTGCCATATTTTGCTCCTTGCTTTAGGAAAACTTTTATAAGATTATGTGCAAGAAAAATATTTTATTATACTAATATCAGGAGCATTTTATGCTACTAGTAAAATGTGTGCATTGTTTTAGAGGCTGGATTGTAAAATGAACCATATATCTTGTAAATCAAAAGAAAGTAGAAACCTCAGTGGTTGTCTCAGACATTAAGCATACAGATTTTAGTAATAGGGTGTCTATGTTTAATTTTTAATTTATTTAGCCACAATAGCTATTCCATCTTAAGGCTTACAAAATGCAAATATTGAAAAATTCTTTAATACAGAACACATACACAGACATTTGACTTCCAGCTTGGTATGTTTCATCTGCTTCATCTTTTGCAGGGCGTTAACTTCTGGGAATGAACTGCTCTCAGCTGTAAAAATGAACTCTTAGCCCATGTGTTCTTGAAATGGATTGAGTTCATTGTGGCACTGATTTACTGTAACTAGATGCAAGATTGATGCATCCAGGAGAAACCATTCCATGTATCTCATCTGTCTCTGGAACTGCCCCTTTAATCTCTTTACTAGATTTGATTGTTCTCTAACAAGCCAACAAATACCTCTAGAGCAGGTGAAATTTTTCTTTCAGTGAAAGGCCCAGATGGGATGAGCAGAGTTATTGTGGACAGGACAGATTAAAATGTCTCAGTGTAAGCATCAGCAGAAATGGGTTTGGGGCAAAATTCTTTTGTCTTCTTATTCTTGCAGCAGAGGAAAGCCCCAGATGACAGGAAAAAAGGAGTGGAAGGTTAGACCCCATGCTGCATCCTCTTCCTGTGATCCTGATGCTCTGTTTCTTTGTCCCAGATCAGGCTGTGATGTGAAGACTGACATGGTGGGACTTTTGCTGAGGTGTGGAGTCGGGGCTAGGAGGCCTGTAAGGAAAATAAAGGCATTATGCAGCACAATTAGAAAGTCGATGCCCAGTAGAGCTCTGTGGAGGATCATGGAGTGATTCCTCACCAAAGTGACCTAAATCAGAAGTAACTCCATTAAAGCAGGCAGATTAAAACCTGTTTGGAGGAGATCAGAAGTGGGCCCTGTGTGGGAAAACACAAAGCACTTTAGATAATTGCATGGAAAGCAGGGAGCAGAAAAAAGAGTAATATCCTACCTGACAGAAATCTTGATAACCTGGAAAACTAGGTGAAAGCCAGGAATGTAAACATCTCATCTTGAAAAAAACAAACCCAGACAATCTCTTGACATTTATGGAAGACTTGATCTCCTAGTGAACTAAATACTAAAGAAGACCTAACATATCCGAATTGTGCTTGTGGAGATTCCCCAGGGAAGGAAGAGCTTGCATAACAGAAATCCTCCTTTGGTGCTGGGGAGGAAGGGATTGCAGGCATGGGAAACCAACCTGGAGAAATCAGACAGAAGAACAATGATAAGTTTTTATTTCATCTTGTGAAGTCAGTGGCCTGGACTTAGCTCTGTTGATCAGAGCATGGTTCTAATAACACCAAGGCTGTGGGTTCAATCCCTCTATAGGCCATTTACCTAAGAGTTGGCCTTGATGGTTCTTGTGGGTTCCATCCAACTCAGAATATTCTGTGAATCTGTGAAAAATTTATTCACAAAAAATGCTCCTCCAGAAAAAGGAGAATGGGTATTAATCTCCTGCAGATCAAGGAAATACTTTCGAAATAGAAGGCAAGTCTCCTGGGGTTGGGATTCTAGACACAAATTCCTCTTTCAAAAAAAAAAAAAAAAAGACCCCGAGTTGGTTTTAGTCCATGGTACTGCCATTTGGGGACCAACTGTAATCTGTTTAGGCTCATATTCTGCATTTGTAAGTGCTGGAATCAAATGCTGACAGTTCTCACTAGTGCATAATTAAATTTTTATTCCCAATTGAAGCCATTGGCAAAACTTTCACTGACTTAAATAGTGCTGGATTAAGCTTTCATTGAATGTCATGAGAATTTGAAAAGCAAAATCAATCCAGATTTTGCAAAGAGCCCCTTGTCTTTGTTGTGGATCAAACCAAAATTATAAAGTAAAAAAAAAACAACAAAAAAACCCAACAAAAAAACCCCAACAAAAAAACAACAAAACTTTGTAATGAATTAAATAAGAATAAGGAATCATAATGGTATCCTGAATAATTTTCAGAAGATAGACAAACTGAGTCACTTGGGGGTCTACAGTGATAATAACAATTGTGTAAGTAGTGTGTAGCAAAAAATATTTCTTGGTTTGTCTGCTCTTTTTGGCACAATCCTTCTGGCAGAAATGTATACATTTATTTTGTTGTTGCTCAAGAGCTCCTGGTGAGTAATTCCTGCTCCGCAGATGGTATATGATGTAGATGATTTTTCAAGTCCAATTTCCAACTGTACTGCTGTGGCTCATCACAAAATGTTTTGCTGTAGTCTAACGGCAAGAACTCTGAGAAGCCAGTTTCCACTGTTAATTCTCAAATAAATCCAGTCCCTTCCTAGGTGTATTCCTCGTTGTAAATTTGCAATTTAAAACCAACGAGAAACAGGAGTGTCTGGATATAGAGGAAGTTCTTCCCTTCCAAGCCCCATCCTACACCATGTGAGTGAAGGCTGCAGAAGTTTGGGAAACTGGTAAGAGTGCAGATTTTTTTCTCAGGGAGAGTGATACAAAATAAGTATCGTTCATCTTACAGTAACCCCCTCCAAAAAAAAAAAAAACCCAACCAAAAAAAACCAAAAACAAACCAAAAAAAACCCCAGAACTTATTCAATAGAACAGATTGACCTTACGTTGAAATAGCAAATGTATTCAGTCTATTAATAAACCACAGTTGGAGATGTGTGGAATGGAGGGTGACCTGAGGTACCCTTGATGATTTAGGGAATTATTCTGGTGCTCACTGAACACAAGCTTGTCAATAACTGTTGTTCCCAAACCTATGCTTTGTCATAGCAGTGACCTCTGGTCCTTGCTGCAACTCCCTTAGGACCAGAAGGAAATTCTGATCAGAAGGAAATTCTGCCAGGAAAGATGAAGAGTCCATTTCTTCAGAGATGCAAAGGCTAGGAGAAACAGCTCACCCCATTAACAGGATTTGCTTCTGCTCTGCTGTTGTTACAGCCCTGAGAGAGGACAGGACTTTCCACTCTTACCAAATGAACTATATCAGTAACACTCCATCCTTCAGTCCTGTCTTTGAGTTGTCAACATTTTTCTTTGGCTTTAGTAGTGACGTAATGGGCTAAGTAGGGCTCAAGCAGATTCTGCATTTCTAGGGGTGCACCAGAATAGGACTGCAACTGCTGTGATCACTCACCAGCATGCCAGACCTGGACTGCCCTTCTCTGGCTACGGGCTTTCTCTCCTGTCCCCCACTGCCCCAAT
This sequence comes from Nicator chloris, assembly GCA_013400495.1. Taxonomy (NCBI): domain Eukaryota; kingdom Metazoa; phylum Chordata; class Aves; order Passeriformes; family Pycnonotidae; genus Nicator; species Nicator chloris. The sequence continues at coordinate 50,796 of WAAE01007199.1, read as the reverse complement.
ACTCCCAGCTCCCCATCCCTTGGATAGAGGGAGTTGTCAGCCTCTGTCTTAGCCACACCTCAGTCTCCTTTTGCCTTCTGCTCCTGCCTGTCATGGGCCAAGGGTTCCGGGTACACAACTACAGTATGTAAATATGGTTATGCTTTCTGACACCTCCCATAAAACAGTACCAGCTGTACGTTGTTTATCAGTAATTTCTGGTTACACCTGAAGATTGGAAAACATGTATCCAGTCAAAAATGTTTTTACTTAGTGTGTTTTGCATTCTGAGATACTTTATCCTCCCTTTTATTCCTATTACATTTCTACAGTTTTCTGGCAGGTCTGTTTTCTATTTCAGAGTGTGTGAATTTTACCTATCAGATTGCACTGGAGAAGAAAACATTTATTTTCAAATGTTTATGGGAATAAAATAATAATGCTATTATCTACACTGTTGATTACCAGGATTTTCTCGTATATATACAGATCCTCCAGATAGGCAGATTAAGTGATCAGAAGGTTCTTAGTGGGCCCCAGGCTCAGAGCGTACACCAAAGAGGATCAAGCCTGCTTTAGTTTGTGCGTTGCTTTGCTAATGCTCCTGCTCTTTCTCAGGAGAATTTCTGAAATATGTTATCTGGGTCCCAGTATGGTCCCCTTGAATTGGATAGACAGTCTTTGGCTTTGATGGACAATAAACTGGGGCTGACTTGGAGCAATAATGTGTAAAGAAACGTGTATTTTGCTCATGTGGGGCTTGAGCCATCTCAGTCTTTCACATGTGCTGGCAGACCTTGAGTATCTTGTTCTTACTTGCTCAGTATTGCTAACAAATGCTTCTATAATCCAGTGAGCATGCCTCTTTGTAGCCATTCACAAATCCAAGGTGTTTGAGGGAGCATAGGAGAGGGCCAGCTGTGTCCCTTAGAAAAAGAAAGAAAGGAAGTGGAACAAAGGCCTTTGCTAACTGATTGAACAGTTTTTAGGCAGGCAATGGGACTTGCTTATAAAGAAAGTTTCTGAGAAGCTGACATTTCTCCATGGCCCAGCTAGCATGTAGCAATTTGAACAATGAATGTAGGAAACCACCCTGCAAATATGATTTGTCCACCATTTTTTTTTTTAAGACATGATTGCTTTCTGACTAGGATATGTGCTCTGAATTGCTTAAGAATTTTGAGAAACTTTCTTTATAGAGCTTGAAAATACAATAACGTAGAGATGAAAGACTCTGTTAGAATTAATAACGGGGACAGAACTGAAGTGACATCCATGTTGAAATGTCACTATCTTAAATTGTTCTTTTCCAGTTACTGTGTTTCTGAATGTGCCTGTGGTTCCCAGTCTTTGTCATGTCTGCTAGCAAATATTGGAGCTAGAAGATGACAAGAAATGTGCAGCAGTGGAGAGTGTTATGGGGTAGGAGTGAGCTTCTGACACTGAGTCTAAGAAAAAAGAAATGGAAAGATCTTTTTACTTAAGAATATAAAATTACATGAAAATTGGGTCTGATAAAGGAGAACTAGACAAGACTAGATGAATAGATAAAGTGCCTTGAAAGGAACAATGGGGGTGGATGCAACTGTTGAGGAAGGGAAGTCCTGTGGATGTGAGAAAAACCTCACTGTGCCTCATAAACAGAGGTAGAAGACTTGAGTTTAAAATTCAAGAGTAGGAAATCATTGAAAAAGGGCTCTAGAAAGTCGAGGCAGCCAAGAAGAAATAACAGTAGTGTGAGTTCAGTAGCAGTGTTTTGAAAAGATTAGGCTGTAGTGATTTCATCGGGTAACATTCCTTTCCTCACTTCTCTTGTTTCACAGGGAGGAGGGTGATCTCTCATTTATTTATAACTATCCCATGTGTGAGATGAAAGTCAGAGCTGGTTATGTTTGGCTCCAGAGTCCACCACAGGTATAGGATCCTGTGAGAAATCTTTACTTGTCAAGCCTCTAATTTTATGCTCCGACAACCTTATGCCATAGCCATAATCTCCCTTAAGACCCAGCAACCCACCCAGTTGCAAGGCCAAGCTGCCCAGTTTAATTTGATCTTCCATGAACGCTGGCTCTCCGTGTAGGAACAGCGCTATGAAGCTGAGGTGCACTTGTATGACTACATCCACAGAGCAAACACGCAGCCTTCCGAAAGAGCTGGTATCTGTCCTTTTGGTGGTCTGCTTAATGACCTCGCCCAATAAGAGGAGCATGTCGTCCCAAAATATTATAATGGAGGCAGAAAGCAGTGTGCTCTCCCAAGGGCAAAGCTGAGAATCAAGGAAAAAAACAGACTGTCAAGCAAGACCCTTCTGTCTTTTTTTAATTTCAGAAAGGCTAGTTTGGTAAAGCTTGGGCTGGATGGCTTTCAAATGCAAATCCTCCAGGCTACTTTAGGCGAACTTGATATCATCTTTGAGTCAGACTAGTCTCTCAAAATGCAGCAGGACCAAAAAAGGACTTGTGATTAAGGAGACCGCACATCCTTGGTGTCCTGGAAGCATGCCAGGGTATGAGATGATATTTCAGTCCTTTGCATTCCTGAGAATGTCCTTTTGTCCCATGAAAGGCTGACACCTTCCTGTGTCATAACGAAATGGTGAGACAGGGAGGGAGGTGTCTGTCTAATGAATCAGTCTGGAGACCGGCTAGCAGGCTGCCGGTGGGGTGATTGACTGTTGCTTTTCTGGGCTTGCCAACGAAGGGGTGACGGACTCTGATGCTCATTCCTGTCCTCTGGCTGCCCCCTGTTGGCTGGTCTACCACGTCTGCAATGGACCTGGCCTCCCCCATGTGCAGTCCTTGGAAGGGCCGGCAGCAAATGAGAAGGATGTTCAAAAGAAGTCATCACTTAAATTACAAAATCGTCTTTTTGTGTGTCCCTTAATGTAACATGAAGTGTTGCGGCGTTTTGTTGTCGTTGTTCTTGTTTCTGTTTTTTCTCTTGCCAAACTCTGTATGGTTTAAGTTTAAAAGGGTGGTGACTACACAATGAAACTTCTGGAATGCTGTGCTGGAAGCTGGTGGCTGCTTTCATTTCTGCTTAGATTTACTTTCATTTTTGATTCCTATTTTCTTTCAGTGGCTTTCTTTCGCATAAAACCTCCTGTGCCAAAATCATTGCTAACTTTGTAAGTATAAAATGGTTACATCTGCTAAAAATCAGCCTTGTATGAAACAGCTGCATCCAAAATTCCAGACAGGTAAACTCTTCTCAAGTTATATTAAACATATAGGAATGTGAATTCCAGAAGTTCTACCCTCAGCTATTCAAATACAAGTTTTACTGTGCCAGATGGAAACTTCAACAAGCTTACTGAGAGGAGAATTGAGGCATTTCTGCTGTAAAGGAGCTAGGAAAGATGTCATTTTTCTGCTACCATAACCTATCTCCCCATAGATCTTACTTTAGAAGAACGTGAGGACTCTTCTCCTAGGTTACAGGGTTACCAGCAGATGCCCAGGAAAAGTATATCAGCACAGGGCACATACAGCATGTTCTTTCCTTTGGTGCATCCTCTTACCATCCAGAAGCCACTGTTTTTGAGACTTATTATGCAGAGGCTGGATAAGTCAGCCACTTTTCTAGCCACCAATGAACTAACTCAGTGTCTAAAAGTTGCCCTGCTACTCACAGATATACACCTGTAGCCCTGCTAACTTTGTGAACTCCATGCAGCTCTAGATGCTTGTCTCTACCATTATTTGATTAATATATCATAAGTAATCTAGTGAACTAATCTCCCATTCTGGAGCACATTCCAATTCTATTTTCTCAGCTAAGATCCTCTCATGCTCCTCCTCCTCCTCACCATGGTGTATGTGGATCATTCACATCCAGCTGTGGATGGCAGCTGGCCCACCTCACAAGACAGCTGTGTGCAGGTGTTTTTTCAAGAGATGCCAGGTGGTCAGTCAGTTGACAGGCTGTCCATACAGTTGTTAGTTATAGGCAGAAACAGTGTTCTGTGAGTCTCTGCAGTGGGGAAATGCATGGAATGACAGTCCTGTTTTAGCCCTTTAAGCATACAACAGGAGCAGGAAGATCCCTCTTCATGTCTCCATGCTGTGTGTAATGGAATCTCTCCATGGTGGGTCCTAAGGTGTCTATAGCGATGATCACAGTAACTTAGATGTTAACCTTACCAGCCTTATCCTGTGTGACCACATAACAAGGTATAGAAGTTAGAACTGTTTTTCAAGCTCAGCTAGATTCCTGGGGAGAGCAGCAATCCAAGATGCAGAACATTCCCAGGCTTCCAATTTAAAGTGACCATGAGGTGAAATGGAGCCAAGAAGAGCCAAGTAAGAACCTCCAAAGACTCAAGCTGTCATAAAGACCATGTCCTTTTAGCAGAGGATGCAGAGGAGGCCAGGTGACAGTGCTATGGCACATTTTCCCATGAGAAGCATAGCTCTGCTTCCCAGGATTTCTAAGAGTCCTCTCTGGTGGCTGTGCCAATACATTCTGCACTGCACCCCAGGACAGCTGGAGGCCAAGTAATCTGACCTACCTGGTAGTGATGCGGGACTTTTCAGCAACTGTTGACTGCAAAAGACAAAGATCATGCTGTAAGGCAGAATCACTCTTTTGAGACAGGAAATGGATAGAAATAGGATTCAAAGCTGATGCCCTGAAAAGGCAATGGAAAAGAACCATGCATGCAATCTACGAGCATGGATTCTTTAGTCCAGCAGGTGCCAGTCTGCTGCATTTGCAGATGGTATATCAAGGGAGCCCCAATGGCTAGTTAGAGCAATTCCTGCACTAATATGAACAGAGATTTTGATTTCACGGTCTGAAATAAAATGACCCAAATATAATTATGCAAGCTTATTAATTTATTTGCTATGGGTCGGTAACCCTTCATAGTCTATAGCATGAGTTACATGAAGGGCCGGGGGGATTGAAGATCAAATTTAGCAGAGTCGGATTCCCATATGGAAATTGGAAGAAACGAAGCACTAAATTGCATGTTTTATGATGATATCTTATTAAGAAAAAATTAATGTCCAACTTTGAAAGCACCAAATTCATTCTGAACAGAAGCAGTACAAAAAGAACAGCCTCATGAAGGTTTGAACTGAATGATATATAAACAAATTACATCCCCCTCTCCAGTGCTGGAAACATGGACAAATCTTGAAAGTTACCAGCTTAGGATGACCAATATAACATGGGCTTTCTGTTTGCAGAGGGAATTTCTACACTGGTGCCAGAGGCATTACCTTCAGATTTAGTAAAGCCAGGGTACTGCATAAAGCATGTGTCTTGGTTTTGAGACAAATTTCGAGAGCAAACGCCCTGGAACGAGTGTTTCCTCCAAGGAGAAAGGGTTCAATAATTCCCTTTTCTTTTACCAATGAGACAAATGGATACGAGGGGGTGAAAGTGAAAAAAACCCCAGTTTATTAACAGAAAATAAAGGGTGCCTGCAAGGCACAGAAAAAAAAAAAAAAAGAAAAAAAATGGAATAAATGCTAGATATTGAAATTGTGCATGGCAGCCTATGTTCCTCTGCATGACATCTGACGCTTTGTCCTCAGGGCTCTGTGAGCATTTCAGATTTCAGTATATGGAAGTATTAAGATCCTTCTCCTGCAAAGCGGAAAGGGGGTTATTGGATCCGACTTCTTCCATTCCCAGTGCAAGAGGTTGTTTTGACATAAGGTGTGTGCACTGAGTGAATTACTGTGGTCTAAACACACTGCACTATAGTTGGAGGCTAAAACAAGACAAAGAGCCTGTCCCACACCAAGCCAAGGAGAACAGGGATGAAAGGAGTCAGGCATTTAGTCTGGGTGCTGCCAAGCACATGTGGAGACTTTGTTGACACTCTCAGGAAACTATTACATCTGTGTGCCAGAGCCACTTGATCAATGCATAGATCACAGAATCCATTAGGATCACAGAATGTTCTGGGTTGGAAGAGAGCCCAAGGATCATGAACTCCAACTCTCAAGTGAATGGCCCAGATATTACAGTATACTTTCTCACATGCATAAGCTGGCCCTGTAGGCCCTCCCAGCTGGACTTAGACGTAGTCAGGACCTTCAGTTAGAGCACCTCACCAGGGCACAAACTTTGACCATTGTGAACTTGATTTGAGCCTGAGAGCCAGAAGCAAGGGAACTGCACACCTGTCTCAACTCTTCAAACTACCTCTTAAGGGCTTCTATCTTACATGGGGATACAAAACACTTCTTTGTGTTTCTTCCTTCAAAACTGTCTTGATATGTGTGATGGGCAATCAAGGGAGACAACTTTCCAGCAGGGATAAAAATTCAACCTCATTCATTTTTCCCATTCATTTTTCTCACTATTTTCTCCATTCATGAGGAGGATACATATGAGGGCTCTGTCAGTTCAGTGGTGGAGTTCATGGCTTCACCTCAAAAGACACTTCATACCTAAGTGACATTCTAGTGGCCTCCATAACATAGGCCTGCTCATAAACCTAATATTAGATAAGATGGTTAAGTGTCTTTCCTCAGAAGAGGGAGCTGTGCGGTTGAACCTTTTTAGGTATAAGGAATAACAAACTGGAACTCACTTCCTGGATAAATGTCCTAAGATGATGGGAAAGGATTGTGCCTGAGGTGTTATAATGTTCCAGTTCCTCTTCCAGAGTTACTACTAGATTGGGTTTTTTTTGAGGTACATACAGCCAATGGGAGATAGCCAGTTCCAAAGCTCAGCGTACACATTAGTATTGATAGAATTTTTTGTGCCTTATACTGTAATTAGGACTAACCTTGATAATGGTGATTTACCTAGCCTTTTGATGGAAAAAAGGTTTGCTGTTAAATTAAATGACTGCCTTTTTTTTTTTTTTTTTTTTTTTTAATTTAAGAGGGTCTGGACTACTACACATGGCTGTGATGCTCTCCTTTATTGGAGTAAAGATGATGCATTTGACTTAGGCAATAAAACTGAATCCTGCTGATGATTATTTGATTGCAATCCATAGAAGTTTATTATAGAAATGTAAGGAGGAATAACAGCATCACTTTAGAAGAAGATAAAAACCCCTGACCCTAATCTTCTCTCTGCACTGAAATGAAACCCAAAGTTATTCCAAATGAATTTTATAGAAGGAGTCTTATCAGGTCTCTACTCATGCTTGACATTTTACCAAGTTCTTTCCCTCCTGGTGCTTTTCTCACAGGACACAATGAAATTTAGCATTCATAAATTGCTGAGGGCCTTTTGGCAAATCCCAGCCCATGATATCAGGACCTTCTTTCCTTGTTCTGAAGATCCTATTGCTGAACTCAGATCTTTCATCAGTCTCTAGCTGGGGTCTGCTTGCCATTTCATCCAAATCCCACATCTTCCAGGGCAGATAAGTTGCTGAGGATGTTTCAGCACCAGAAGACACAGTGAGCAATGAGCTTTTTGATGGTGGTGATAAGAGGCATGCAGACAAATGTGAAGACCAGTTTATGCCTCAGTGGTTTCTGTGCAATATAGAATCATAAATAGAGTTATTTATGTTGGAAAAGAGCCTTAAGAACATTGAGTCCAAATGTAAATCCAACACTGCCAAAAATCCATCCCTAAACTGTGTCCCTAAGACAGCATACCATATTCATTAGTAGTCATTTACCTCACTACAATAGGTAGCACAGATAAACTGGCTTTGCAATACCAAGCTTGAGGGATGCTCAGTACTGCTGCAGCAGAATGCAGCAAGGCATGGATTGCACATTAGGCTGAAGGTACTGAAGTAGCCCACACAAATCCATGCTATATCAGCTTCACCCTTTGGAGTATACAAGCTGTCGGTTTTAAAGGTCTGCCTGCATGATCTCTGCTTTCAGTGCTGCATACCCCATGGTTGTAGAGAAAGAGTGGGAATAGGGAAAATAGAAGGCTTTGCTTAAGCATTGAGCTAAGGAATAGATGTAAGCCTTCAATTTTCCCCTGACTCTTGAAATGTTCAGTGGTACTGCTCAATTTATATGAAGGAAACAGTAGGAGCAAAAAATTGACTCTGCTAGAGGAAGAGGCTGGGTTGACAATGGTTAGGTTAAACCCCTAGACAAAGGAAAACACTTAGGACAAGCCCACTCACCATGGTCATTTTAAAAGTGGAGCTCTTATCTAATAGCCTTTCCATGATTTTTTCCCCTAGAATCTGCATTTGGCTGCCAAAGGACAGCTGATGTACTGGTGCTGTTGCTCCCACAGCGCCACAGTCATAACTCTTCTTCTATTGCATAACAGAACTCCTCATCAACACCTCACGGCTGCAGGGTCAGGATTTAATTAAAACATCATAAAGATGTCTTTGGGGAACTGGACATAAGATTACTCTGAACGCAATGCAGTATTGCAGGAAAAATGTGACTCTGTCTACTTGAACCCAGGGTGAGCAATAAAGATGAGCCAAAACATATAGCATCAAGTAGATGATACAGAGTAAGTTCGGTTTCATGAAAATATACATGAGGTGTGCTCATTTCCATTATGCTTTTGTGAGCAGCACTTGCTTGAATTCCATTAGAAAATAAAAAGATGCTGCCAAAATAAGAGTGGTGAAACCTGAGAAGGGGGAGGAGCAAAATCAGTCTACCTACTTGAAATCTTGTTGGAAACACGTTAAAAGGTCTCTGATGTCAGGTAAAGGTTGTAAACAGAACTTACTTCCAAAAAATCCTAGGAACATAGTTAGTGACTAATTTAATTAGTTTCATTTTGTTACAAAATACCAGAGTATGAAGTGGAGAAGGACAAACTGCTACCACAGTTATCACTGTGCCCTCACCTAGAAAATTACAAGGACTGTGTTTAATTCTGTCTCTGGCCCACTCCTGTTAAGTTGGATATGTGGTATCTCCTACAACCCTGGTTTTGAGATTTATTCCTGAAAGACTTGATTCAACACCAGATAATTTCCATTTCATGGAAGTTGTCATTCCAGCTTCCAGCTGATTTCAGCTAAATACTGTGAAGTTATTTGGTGATGTTATTTGGTGATGATAGATTAAAAAAAAAAAATCCTGTAAAAGTCTTATGGATCCTTTTCGATTTTAAATAGTTTATTTTAGTGGATCTGGCTCTCAAGAACTGAAATGATCCAATCAAAAGATTGACAACTGTAGGAGAACAGAATACAGGTGACCTCATCCCTGATAAGGAAAAGCTGTGTTAATTACCCAGTACAGCCTTGGCCCTGATGAGTCACAGCTGTAGCCAATAAAGATAAGTGTGATAAAAGGGATGGGTTAGCTGGCTAAGGAAGGAGAAACTTTGAGGGTCATGACTGAGAGGATGAAAAAGAAATAAGAAGAACAGGAGGAGGATCCTGGGGAGAGAGAATCCCTGCTGTGAGGTCAGTCTGGGTCTGCAGTTAGAGCCTGTTGTTGGAACCTGCAGTCACAGTCTAGCCAGGTATAAGCCTGCAGTCAGAGTCTGCAAACCAATCCATGCAGTCAGAGTTTAGCAGGAAATAACCAGCAGTCAGAGGCTGCAAGGGAAACCTGCAGTAGGAGCTTGCTGCAGCCAGAGTCAGTGAATGGGTGGAGTCAGGATGGCTGAGCTGTAAAGGGGATTAAACCAGGGCCCTTTTCATGCTGTGATAAACAAGGAGTTTGTGTCTTGGCTCATTTCTACCCTCTGAACAGGTAGGGCTGCTGCAACAGGCAACAATGCCTTTGTCACCTTTTTCTAGTGTGTGTGAGAGAGAGGGGGATGGGATGCGATGGGGGGGTGTCCCTGAGTTATTTCTTCCCAGCCTGAGTTCCAGCTGGTACCACTGCTCACTGGTTCCAGCAGTAGTGCTAGTTCCTGTCCATAGGATAAGGCACTTTATTTATGGTTTTGAGCCAGAGCTGCAGAATGCCAAGGAAGGGAAGGACCTGACACTGCCTGCCGTTGTTGCAAACGAGGATAACTGTATTGATTTCAGTGGCATCAGGCAGCTTCAGAACCAGAGAGAATGCCTAGCCTGACAGGATTGGTTCCTGTGTCAGGAAGGACTGTTTTATTCTCCCAGCATCCCTGGATCCTATACAAGGAATTAAACAAAGAAATGTTAAAGGAAAGAGGAGGTGCTATATCAGCTCTTTGAGATTGGTGATGCATTTTGTATGACACTTGGTATTTTCCTTAAAGGAGAAATTGGAGAACAGTGTGTCCTTTCTACCCTAAACTAAGGTTCATGGCCAAGTTTTTAAATATACTTATTCAAATCAACCATTTAGGAAATTCATAGCATTAGCCAGTCAACTCTCACTACGCCATATTTCCTCTAGTAGGAAAAAAAATCTCTGGGGACAGTATTCTGTTTATTAGGTTCTTGGGGGAAACAAGGAATAAGAACTGTAAAGATGAAGTTGGCAGCCAAGCCTGAGGATAAAGACTCAAAAGAAATCCATCAATTCCTAAGGGAATGTGCAAATTCCTCTAATAGACCTGTGTCATCTTTACTGGAAGCTGTTTATACATGACTAACATTGTGAATGTTAGGCTGTGTAGAGGCTAACAATGGTTTCAGTGGGTCAAATGCCTGACATAATTACTGCCTGGTTTTGGGGTGCTTGGGAGAGCTTTTCTCATCCTTCCTACAACTTCTCCCATACCACAGTGATGAATGGCTACCTCGCTTACTCAGCACTACCAGTTTGCTCACACCAGCCAAGGGGCTTCCTCTGCTTGATTGAGTCTGAGGGATTTAAAGTGGAGGCTTTTATCAGATGTCCACAAAATACCTTTCTGCTCCCTGCACTTCTTCATAAACCATGACTGGTCTACTTGGCTTTCATCACATAAAACTCCATTTCCAGTGCATAGAGTCCTTGGGTCTCAAGCAAATGTGTGTTCTGAAGCATTAAAATGCAAACTTTAGCATGGGACTCATGAGGGTCACATGTCATCTTACTGTCATTGTCTTCCTCGGGCTTTTCATGTTAATAACTTTAATGGTTTTTCCAACACTGTAAGATGTAAATTTGAGTATTAAATAGTATATTCAGTGCTTGGATTTTGTTTTCTCCTATCTCACCTGTGGCTTATCATCACAAGTTGTTGTTTGTTGTATAAAAGATTCTGCCTCATTTTTTCCTGGCTATATTGCTGTCCTGGTTAATAGGCACTGTTAATTATGTCATCATAAAGAGAAGTACATTTTTTTTCTTCATATTATACACATTGCTTAACTGCATTTGGCTGGCTTCTAATCAGAAGCTGGTTTTATGTGTTCCTTAAGGATTAATTAAAAAGTGGGGGGTTTCTGTTTATTTGGTGGGGGTTTTTTCAGCAAGCAGCAATTTTGTCCATCCACCAGGCTGGCTATGAACTCACTTGTACAGGCAATGCTTCTTTATCCAAATTTGTAATTATTTCTATAGACATGAGACATTCATCTGTCTGTCTATCCATGCATCTATTCTTTGCCACAATTATTTATATTGCCCTGCTTGAAAAGGTTGCTATGAGCATTTAAGTGGCATGATAGTCTCACTCTGCTGAGGGGGTTTGTCAGCCAAATGTAGTTGGTACTGTGCATTGCTGTTCAGAATGTGGATGCTTAGCCTTCTCTGCAGCACCCAAGAAGGTCCCATATATTTGGTAGTTCATGGTCCTGCTGATTGAAAATAGTTCTAAATTTACTTTCTGAGGTAATCTACTTATAGCGTTTTCTTGAAGATTTTTCATTTCCATGTGTCTTCTTGAATTTGCAGCTGATTAGTATGACACACAGTAAACAAGTCATATCTGCCTGGTCTTACCTCCCACCCTTCTGTCCCCCTCTCAGGATAGAGTCTTTCCAGTCTCTGCCTCTCCTGTTCCTGTTCTCTGATTTTTGCTGGAGTACAAAGGACATGGAGAGGAAGAGATGGGTGACCACTCGGATCACTTTCTGAGATGAAAAAAATCTGCTTTTTTTAAAACATAAGGATGGAATAAAGTGATTTATTCTCTGTGTATGTAAAGGGAATTTGGGATCTCATCCACACCTTGAGGAACTGTGTTTTATGACCCCTGACTCTTTCTCTTGGAAAGATCTCTGAAGATGAATGTGGTTCTGTCACAGGAGTGAGTTTTGTTTCTAATCTTGTTTTGTTTTTTTGTTTTTTTTTTTTTTTTAAGAAGTGTGACATGATGTTTGAAGTCTAAATCATGAGATATTGTCAGAGGTGATGACCATCACAAGGTCTAACTGGCTTCATTTCCAGTTCTGCTGCTCAAGGGACCAAACTAACTGAGAAAGTCACCAAAGTCCTGAAATATGTAACTGAAGCCACACACATTTGAAACTTCAGCTCTTGGTGTTTCCAGGTCATCAGCAAAGTTTCACCACATGACACAGAATTAAAGAAACTCCAATACCTAGAGAGTGAGACCAAGTGCTTTCTCTAGATGCTTCCAAAGCATTTACTACTCAAAAATCCACTTTCTCAGTGAAACATGGAGTAAGGGTTTCCCTGATTTTTTTTTTAATGTTTATACTTTTTATAACTTTCATGAAGAAAACCCAAAAGAAATATAACAAAAATTATGTTGAACATTGTTACCAATCAAAATGAAAAATGCTTTTGTTGTACAACAAGGCAGTGATAACACTAACAGAATAACAGTCAGACATACAAGATGAAACAAGAGTGTCTGGTTTTGGCCAAGGACAGGTTAATTTTTTGTAGCAGCCATGCGGAGGCAGAGCCTGGAGCTGTGTGGGTGTGGCCAAGACACTAATGTTGTGCCATACCTTCTAAAGTCATTTCCAGGAGCTGAGGGGAAAGGGACATTCCTTTATGATCATGGGAATACATGGTGAGCAAAGGGTCTGTGCACCATTTTTTCCCATCATTGCAGGTTTGGTGAGCATCTTGTATGTAAATCGCCCTCTCTTTTTACATTTTTGTTACTAGTGTGTTGCTGTTACTGTTAGTTTTCTTACCTCATTGCTGTTTCCAGTAAATTGTTCCTATCTCAGGCCAGAAGTCCCCAATTTAGTACTACCCCTAAAAGAAAAACAAACCATGAGCCGCTCCCTTCCCGCACTTCAGTTACCTTTTGCACAGTGACATAATTTGATTTTCAGCATTAATGGGCAGTGCTTTCATACCTGGTGGTCAGGGCACTCTCCAGTTAACTGCAGAGTGAAATGTCATCATCTTCCAGCCTCTCATCCAGCATGCAAATAGTTTTTTTCTGCTGGAGATGCTGTGTTTTCAGATTAATTTAAGATTTCTAACAGGTACAGTGTGAAATCTTAACACCCAGCTCCAGTGTGCCTGAGGAGTAGGCCCTTGGCTGCTCTAATCTGCACACCCTGCCCTGGGCATGAGTTAGTGAAGTAGGCTCCACAGTAGGAGCCATGGGAGACTGCTCCATGGAGTGACAGTGCCAACTGGTTAGGGGTTTTACAGGATCAGAGGGACTGCATCACTCTGTGTCACCCTGGGGCAAGGGAGGAAGTCTGATGTTTGCTCTACTCCCAAGACGAAGTGAAACTCTTGAGAGAGCAGAATTGACTTGACTTCCCCTTGTCTATTCATATAACATGAAACTAGACATTGTCTGGCAGCACTTGTATTGTAGATGTCTCAAGCAGAGCCGGACACCTTTGCATTCTACACAGATACTCTGAGTTTATGTGGATAAACGCTCCCTAAGGGGGGACCACGGCCCAGATCCGATAAAATATTCAGGTTTCTCACTTCCCACTTAAATCAATGATCAGCTATTAACTGCCAAGCATTTCAGGAGTACTCCTAGTGCCACGGAAAGATCAAAGAGGAGCAAGACCTTAACTTGGTAGTGAGATACTTGTACAAGGAATGAGGTATTTCCGGAGACCAAGACATATACAAGCTGGAAAAATAGACCAATAGAAAGAAAAGAGTCAGAAACTAGATTTTGGAATTAATGAAGGAATTGCTTTATCCAAACTATTGTCTGTGTGGCCAGTGATTAGAAGAAGACTCAGAACAAGAAAAATCAAGAAAAATATAATTTCTGGTTTAGTTCAATTATACAGTTCTTGCATTACCACAGAAAACCAATCTGAATGTGGATTATCAAGAGTTTAATTTATATTAAAGCACCAACACAGCAGCACCAGTGATGATAACAGTAAAAATCTTCATCTCAGATTGTGTTGAGAAACAACACAAAATACAGTAAAAATTGATGTGGCTGGGATTTCCCAAGTACACTTGGAAGAAGCAGTAAAGAAGGTGATCTGCAGAATAATATCAGAGATTTGAAGTTTATCAAAAATAAGAAGTTTCTAGAGAAAAAAAGCAGAAGACTGAGGAGATGAGACATAAAAGCCAAGGAAGAATAGGATTTGAGGTATGTTGAAGTCAGCTGGGAGAGCCAGAAGTGTGAAATACTTGACAATGATGAGATTACTAAGCTCTGTTTTTGTGGGCTGCTAGAGAGGTTTTGGAAAGAGTCTAGGGTAGAATTGGAGGAAAGGACTTCTGATGTTTACTGAAAGAAGCATATTCAATGAAGCTGAAGGGGAAAAGGAGAGGGTAATGAGAAAGCAGCGAGTGGAGAAGCAGAGCCAAGATTATTTTTTCTTTATTTTTTCCTGAGACTTACTGTGAAAGAGGAGTCAGAAGAGGCTAAGCAATGGAGGAGTAAGCTACAGAAAGGTCATAGAAGAGTTTGTGTTATGAAGTGAAGCATCTATGGCAGGTAGATGGGCTGTAAGAGCAGGGGAAGCATCAGTGTTTGGTGGAGAGCTGTGTTTGGCTAAGAGGAGGTAAAGTGGATGGTCCTTTCCATGGGCAAGAGGAGTTATGAAAGAGCTACAAATGTGATAAAACATGAGGGAACAGCACGTGAAGCTGCAGGTCAAGAAAGATCATAGATACTGAGATGTAAAGAACCAGGAGACTCCAGAGCTAGAATTAGAGGGCAAGGCTGATGGAGAGGAATTGGAGGGATAAGAGATGGCAAGAAGCGTTGAGATGAAAAGAAGTATCAGCTAGAATATTGTGTAGAGGATAAAGAATGAGAAAGGGAAGGAAGAAAGGCTTAGAGGGGAGGTCAAACTTTTCTGCCACAGCCAAAACCAGGAAGGGGAGAGGAAGAAAAGCCTTCTGTAAGCGAAGGTAGCTGCAGACAACAGACAGAGACTTAGCCAGAAGGAGATTTTAATAGCTCCTAATGGAAAATTGGGAAAGCCTGCTTCCTCAGCTCCTTGTGGGTAAAGAAAGGGAGACAGAATAAACTTAACAGTGTCTGTGAAGAACTTAGATGCAAGGGGATAGGAATGTGCCCTAAGGAAAGAAGGTAGATTATAATCCTAAAGATTTTCTTTTCAAAACCTCATTAACCATATTCACAGCAAAGCTGTGAGAGATTGAAGCATAGAAAGAAGGTTTCAGGAGACACTACTTTAAAATATATCTGCCAGGATCCAGCTCTTAGAAAATAATTTTAATTTCCCCTGATCTTGTCTGGATCAAGTTCAAAAGCCTTATAAATCGTGTTTTGGCCTTCTGCCTTCATAACTGTTTATTTCCTATGACTTTTATCCAACTCAAACTTCAGGGGCTATTTCACTGAGCTGTTTAAAATTTAGCTGAGACATTCTGTCTTTCTTAGACCAATATCTTAAATGACTGGAGCTCCATAATGGTGTGAACCTTTCTGTGATAAGTGAAAGAAGATGGTGATGCTGGTTGCTTACTAAAAGCCTGGTGTCAGACAAGACAGTCTGACTTGTAGACAACCTTCAAACAGAGCTGACAGCAGATGGGACCTTCTGTCCTGCAGGCTTTTGATACAGTTCCACATCTTTTTCCATCTAAAATCAAGACTAAAAAAGTAAAAATATAAAATTTGAAACTTCATATAGCAGTAAAGTTGTGTGAAAAACTTTGTTGTAACTCAAATTTTCAAAACATTAACCTCTACTTAGTCACACGTTTGCCTCCAAAACTGAATGGATATCCCTGGAGCCCTTGAGGCACAGCAGTGTGTCTGCTGCAGATGACACCTCACAGCTTTAGAGTGGAGGTTTTCCCAAGTGCCATGGTAGGGAATTGTTGGTACATTGCAGCAGTTATGTGGTAAACCCAAGGCTGTTCAAACAGAGAAGGGCCTTCTAAACAAAGCAAAATATTTTTCTGTAGGGGTTTGTGGAAACAGTGTTTTTTTCTAGATGATCTTTCCTGGATAGCTTTACCTCAAGAGATGCTTCTACCCAAGAAGGAATCGCTTCCTGTGTGGGCTTGGCTCACCTCAGCCAGAGCTGGGTGGCAGAGGAAAGCCTTGCACCAGGGTCCCTGGGGCTCCAGAGGGCTCAGAAGCACCTGGCCCATTATACTTGGAACCAGAGTAGGAAATTAGAGGTGACCAAGAAAATAGCTGTGCCCTTTAGGTTTTCCTTTTTTATTTTTTTTTCTTAGTATATAAAAAAGCCCTGAAAAGTAATTCCATTTTTCAACTCTTTGCATTGACAAACCTCTTTAAAATTGATTGAAAGCTTTTGTAGACCAGAAGAGGACTAATGAAATGGAGAAGTCAGAAGACTCAAGTGGAGGGAAGCTGAGGAGAGAAAACACCTCAGGCAGGCAGTTTAAAATTCCAGTGGTGCTTTTCTTAACACCTATTTATCTTTAATGGATTAACAATTTGGGTAAATAGCACCGGAGTCAAAGAATTACCACCTCAGTCCCTGCAGCTGTGGAGACACAGAGACCACATAAGTTCTCAGTGGGCATGTCCACCTGATTGATGATACTGAAACACCTGTATAACCTGCTGGTTTTTGTTTTGGCTGAAATCTGTATAAAGGAACTTTCCTGTTGGCACTCTGTAAGTTAATTGAAGTGAATTGGTTTATAATGAACAGGAACCTTCGTATAAATGTTATCTGCACCAGTCCAGGAAGCAAAAGACTGCTAAGGGAGGATTTTACAGTCGGGGGAGATTCATTGGAGACTGTCTTGCCACCAGGAATCATAAGCCTAACCTCCACAAGCAAAGGCACGGCTTGTGTCCGGGGCTGAGTGCCCCTTCAGTAGCAGTTTAACCACAGACTGGCCTAAACCACCCACGAAATCACAGCCTCGAAAGCTTTCCTTGGTCTTTGGGTTTTACTGCATGGACAGGATCTGAGGTCCCCTGCTAAATGGAAGCAGAACAAAATAAGCTGCTGGAGTCTTTTTAAGCAAAAGGAGGAAATACTGCCTCAGGGAAATAAATGTCCCTCACTTTATCTCGTAAGATTGGTTGGAAATATGCTTAGTGCATCATCTTTGTGACAGGAACTTTCAGAAGAAACTCAGGAGCTCTGGTGCACATATCTCCTCAGGTCAAAAAGGGAGTCGCAGATTTTGAGGCTAACGGCAGGTGGTTCTTCACGTGTTGATAGTTTTGAAAAAGGTAGGGTTTGTGTTTGCCCTCTTCAGCTATGGCATAAAGGTTTGATTTGGTTTTATCCAGACAACAGCTAATGTTGTGAAAGTACCTCCCTGCTAAATCCTGTCTTGAGACAGGGAGCCTGTGTTTAGTACGAGATAGCCACAGAGCTTTCCTTTTTCAGCATAAAAAGCTGTGTCTTTTACCATACACAGGAATTATTATACAATAAAAACACAGTGTAGACAAGGTTTGTAAGTTTTACCAGATGAAAACTTACTGAACTGAGCCTCATAGTGGGTATGGGGCTGATCTTAGAGAATTTACCCTTTGGCAAAACTACAGCACATTGCCTGTGCTGTGCTTTTACCTCTGGCTGCACAGGAATCTTGCCTGGCAGGGGGTGGATAACAGAAAGGACTGACATAAAGACAGTTCAGGTGAAGCCAGAAGTCTCTCCTCACCTGTTTTATGGAAAATCAAACTGTCTTGTTCTCTGTTACTATTATTGCAGTAGGATTGGGAATTTGTGCCAACTATGCATCAGCAAAATAATCTGCTCTGTGCAGCTCAGGCAGAGGGAAGGGAAGCCTTCACGAGGGGATTGCTGCTAACACACCCTTGTGCGTGCAGCACGTACAGCTGCATTCTTAGACACATTAAAAACAAAAAACCCCAGCACACTGGGAACTTAGTGTGGGCTAAGCTGTAGTGCTCGATCTCTGTGCAATGCTGTTATCCTATAATTTTGCCTCAGGACAGGCTTAGCCAAGCCTGCATACACTTATCCGTATGAATAACAAGTATTTCACGGAAAGCAGGAAGCAAACCAGGTGGGCTTGCTGGCAGGGGACTCATGGATTTATTTACAAGGAGTGAGTGCATATCGAGTGCCTCGCTCCGTATTCCCTTGTTTCTTACAAGTCCATCTGACTTTGGCAAAGGTGCTCTCCAGGGCTTGTTGCTGGGCTCCTGCATGTTGCGGACAGCAGGGAGGTCTGGGATGGTGGGCCACGCCGGTTTGAAGTATGTCAGCTTAGCTGCTGCTCACCCGCTACCATGGGTAAATGCACTTGGGAGCCTTCCCCCTCTTTCAATTCTCCACTGTTTTTTCCCCCCTTTTGGTCATAGACAGAGGAGCCTTTCAAAGCTTTTGATAAACTTATGTAATTGGGTATGTTTTCCAAAGCACGTCTCTGTTCTTTCCGAGGGCTTAGCTAAGAACATTATTCCAATTCTTCTCTAGGCCTTCAAAAGTGCCGATCCTTTCAAACATGTGTGGTGTGAAGGATTACAAATTTGTTTCTCAAAGGACCCCAAATCCCTGCTGCTTTCATCAGCTCCCCTCCTTGTGCTCCCAGTTTTCTCCCCTCACCCATCTCATAGCCCCAGCTCTGAGCTGCAGGATGCTGACTCCCTCTTCTCCTGTCCCTCCACCTCTCACTTTTTCTTCTCCTTTCCAGTTCCCCCCACTGCCCATACTCCCCAATATTTTTTTTTAATACAAAACAAAAGTGTGGAGAAGCATTGCCATGGCAGCAATGCTGCAGCGGGCCCTCCTGTCCATGTGCATGCGAGCTCTAAACTTTTAATATAATGGCCTGAAAAGAACAGGAAGGGGACAGCTTGAGGTGGAGAAAAAGAGTGAGGGAGAGCGCAAAAGCAATGAAAAGTGGGACAAAACCATTGGAAATGCATTCAGGCTGACATCACCACCCTTTCCCACAGTGGTCATTCACTTAGGAGGCTCCAGTGTCCATTCACTGTCTTAAAGCTAGCTTTCTAGAGCCCTGGGAGACCATCTTTCCCGGCCTGAATGCCTTTTTTGTTGTGAAACAGTGAACTGTTTCTGAAACCCTGCATAAAGGGCTGAGTAATTCACTGCAGTTGCCAGGAAGTCTGAGCCACTTGTGAGCTAACAATAGTTAACTTTATCTGCCGGCCCGAGCCCCCCTTCCAGCTGTAGGTCCTGAATTCTAATAAGGGCTTTACTCATGCCTCTGAGGTTATGGTAATATTTTATACATCTTTTTTCATTAAGACACAGTCATAGCTACTGTTGAGGCACCGGAGGCAAGTGCTGTCAAATGATGTGGGGTGTGGGGGAAAGGAGGGAAAAGAAAGAAAATAGCTTTTTACATCAGGCAGGCAGTTTGGTCATTTTATACTAGAAATATAAACTTTGTTTGGGCAAAACCAGGAATCATAATTTTTTACGTATTCACATTACAAACCCCACAGTTAAGCAAGACATTGATTGTTTTCTAGCTGTGAAACAATCTCATCTTTCCGTAATTTGGGGTTGCTGGTTTTATTTTTGCTCTCCTTCTCTGTCCCTGCACTGCGGGCATGATGATGACAAATGAAGGAAATAGATGAATTTGTTTGGGTTTCCCTTTTAATCCAGATTTGGATGTTGGTGTGCAGAAAAATTCTTCACAGTGACAGCACAGCTGTGTATAAGCAGTGACACAAAACAGTGATTCATGCCGTGGTTCTGCAATGCCGATAACGACAGTGTGTCTTTGAGAGATGTGGATCATCAGTTTTTTTCTTTACCTTCTGAACTAGTTGCTTTCTTGAGACCTGAAACAATCAAATGTAAGAGGCATTCTAAATTGTCCCTTTGGCCTCCAATGTTTTGAAAAAGAAAAGAAAAATTACTTATTTCTCACTTTTAAGTGAGTGATCACTCAGAGTGGAATTTATTTCAGAGCATCACTGTGACCATTTCTGTTCAAGGTAAAAGACAGCACAGCTTGAACCGCTCTTCCATGTCTTTGGTGTCTGTGCCTTACTTGCTATGCCTTGAGAAATAGCATTAGAAACGCCTGGGTGGAAATAAAAGCACATATTTCAAAGTCCCACACAATACTTAATTAATGTTTATAAAAAGTGATTGAAAGATGCATACAGGTTTTGTAGAACTAAACCACAGAAATGTTCCTGATGTATTCCTCTATCACAGCAATACTTTTTCTTCATCTGTACTCATGACACCAACTGATGCCAGTGGGAGCTGCATGTGTTGTGGATGAGGTCACTGCAGGGTCACTGCATAGTAAATAAGTTGCTTGGCTTTTTGGTTAAGTTCAAGTATTGAATTGCTTTCATATCTTCTCTCCATGTGACCTTTACCAGGGGGGAATACCATGCTCTGATGAAGTGACAGATTTGAACTGGCCCTTTTACTGTCTAACAGCAATGCCTTCTGAACTCTGCTGTGGGTTTGTCTTGCTGAGAATGAAAAGCTGCTTGTGGCGGGTGGAGGCTCACAAGCCATGTGTTGTGTGCGCGCACACAGGTGTGCATACATCCACCCCTCCCCTAAAACCCTCTTCTCCCCTAATCCAGAGGAACTGTGAGAGCAGTCAGATATCAGAACTGACAGAGCCCACAGGTAGCAGGCAGAGGGGAGTGGGGGGTGCAGGAGAGACATTTCACAGAGACTTTTATTAATAGTGAACTAACTGTAAAGTCATCAAAGCTATCCCTGTGGTCCTGACTGAAAGCTCTGATCTACTGGTAGTGTGGCTTTCTCTCAGCATGGACTGCTTTTGGTCTTGAGCTGAAGCATGTGAGCTGAAGCTGACTACGGTGCATTTTGACAACCCATTTAAATAGAATTAATCTATTTGCTAATCCTTTGCAGGGAGGGAGTATAAATTAGAGGGACTAAGAGCATGTAATGGAGAGAAAAGGCATCCAGCTTTCTAATTTACAGTGACCTTCAGGATTTACCATAAACCTTTACCATCCACATATGAACATTTCATCTCATTCTGGAAATAAGTTTTGAAGCATGAAAAAATCTGCCCATTTTTTTACTTGTCCAAATGCAGACCAAGCACTTTTTAAAGTCGTGACCTGTGATCTGGACTTAAAATTTGTCCCTTAATAAAATAATTTTTCAGATGTGTCTGTATGATGCAATCCATCCCTAATCATCTCCTCCCTTTCAGAGCAATGTAAATACTCCAAGCAACTACATGCCTCAACTAGATACAATATGATTCCATTCTCTCACTTTATGGGCTATCTACCCATGAAAAAGTGCAATATTGAAGCAACATCATCAAATTTGGGTGTTATAGAATACGAGGAAAAAAGCCAAAACACACCCTGAAAAATATACAGTAGCACTCCTGTATTTCAAACTGATAGGCATGACTTCATCTGGAAAAAGATACTGGCTAAGGACTTTTTTTAAATTTCTTGATTACCAGGTCAAATATTTTATACCCTGTGTTGTAAAACCTCAGAACCTCAGCTGTGGAGTTACCTGGGATGAGATGTCTCTGGGCTTTTATGTTTTACTTGTGCTTTCAAGTTCCATAAATCAGTCTCTTTCCTTTCAGTGCCCTACTTGGGCCCTTTTGGCTCCTAACGCTTTGTCCCTGATTTTAGTAACTTCTTTTTTTCATATTTCTAAGCCTGGTGTCTCTTTCCTTCTGTTCTGACAGATCTTTCTCTCACTCTCAGAGTTTTCATTATTTAGCAGGATTCTTTATCCTCTTCTGCCACCTGGACTGTGTCTCACTTGTTCTTGCTCACTCCCAATTCAAAGGCTTCTTTGTTTCCAAGCCTCTCCTGCTGGATGTGGCTTTCTGTTTTATTAGAAAGTTCTGACTCAGAAAGCCTCAGCATCCTGTGAAGGGCCATCTTAGCTCCTGGTAATGGTGTTCTACAGCCCTAGAACTCCTCAGGGTTACCTTGGAATACAAAACTCTGGGGAGAACAAATAGCTTGGAGCTCTGTTCTGACAGCCCGTGTCCTGGGAGCCAAGAGGTTGCAGGTTTGCCTTTCCATGAGACTTCTGCACGACAAGATCCAATAGCTCGCCACCCATCTGTGGCTTCAGGACAGCATGCATCCCCAGAAGCTGAGCTGTAAGAACAGACTGACTTTTCTGGCACTGCTGTTCCATCAGACTTCAGTGGCTCCCCAGGCTTTTCCACATCTGGCTTAGGAGAAATGGCCTCTGAGCCAGAGATGGCAGGGGACCCTTAGCCATAGTGCTTGACACCGAGAGCCACAACATTCTTCCTCACTCTCTTCCTCATACAAGGACCAAGGAAAAGCAAGTGTCATGAAAGCTATAAGAGAGGATTATACATGAATATATTATACATGAATGCTTCACTCTATGACAGTTCTTAGCTGAACCCCTCTTACAAGGAAAGTTGAGGCAGGAGGAAAGGCTTTTCCTCTTTTTACCCCTTTAGAGAGTAAATATTCTAAAATAAAACTGCACAAGAGACAGTAAAGCCAGTGAAAGTCTCTGTTATATCCAGCATTAGCATACCAAAGTCACCGGCATGAACCCAGCATGTGGGGTTAGCCTGTTCATTAGCTGGATTGCTCTGTTTTGATGGTGCGCTGGTTTAGCAGTGATGTAACACCTTCACAGTCAAACTCTGTGAGCCTGGTTTGAAAGACTGTAAGCATTTCCTTCAGGTGGCCAGGCAAGCAAAGCGAAATAAAAGCTGCTGGTGGGTGACAGGAATAAAAATACAGGATAAGAGAGTGCGATATTTCTCAGAGCCACACTGGGAACGCTGCGGGAATCCTAAAGAACACATCCAAGCTGAAAGGAGAGAGGGAGAATTTTTGGTGGGAGGTGATGCAAACAATTACTGTGCAAGCACCGAGAGCAGGCCTGCCTCTTGATTTTTTGGATTTTTTTTTTAATGGCTCAGGGAATAAATTTGGCAACTCAGTTTTTAATGCTCTGTCTGTGTAACACAACGAGAAAACTTGATGGAACATGCCACTTTAGAATTGAGCCACTGGTCCTTCATTCAGAAACCTGATGTTTTCCCAGCCATTCTCTCAATTCATCTTTGCCAGTGAAGTTTAATTTCCACTGCATGTGTGTCTTTATTGTTTCTGAAGCAGGATATATTAATCACTAAATCTGGTTGGTCTCACTGCTGCTTACCCCAGGGCAGCTTTTTTAGCTTATGAAAACTAGTTTCAGTTGACGTTGTCATTGATAACTAAGAGCTGAAGATAGGCTATTTCCATTTTAACTAGACAATAAAGCAGAGAAGCTGATAAACACTGAGGTAGGGCAGATTTCAGCAGGGGAGTTTTATGAAATGAAGTTTGTCATTGGCCTTATACCCACCCTATCACTGGAAATGGAGCTGCCTATGCTTATCCTTTTAATGTTTGTATTAAGAGATATGAGCAAAGTTGGGGTGAGACTGTGCAGCCAACTAAGAAAATTAAGGGGGAAAAGGCTTATTGTTATATAAATGTCCTTTCCTCTCACTTTTGCAGAGCTGCTCTTGATCCTTTCAAAGCAGTGTCCCTTCAAGAAAAGAATATGCTGTTAGCTGGAATCATACAAAGCAGAAATTACAACAGTCAGTCTTTTATGTTAATATTTTAGCCCATTAATGCTATTATTACTTATCTAGTACAAACAGAATGCTAGAGGCTTTTCAGATGGCAAACTCCATGTGCTGGTGTATAGTGTATGGGTGATATATGCAAGAGGATGTGTGAGTTGCCATCTAATTAGGTGCTGGCATGTACCTGAGGAGATGGGTACTTGCCTCCCAGCTCTGCTGCACAGGGGTAAGCCAGACTAAACAAGCTTTTAAAAGCTGCTCTGCTCTCAGCTTTGAGATATGAGGCCTGATTGCTTCTCAGTGCGTTACTTTTCCTGCTGGCAAAAGAGGAGCTACTATGCTTCGTCGCTGTGTCTTTAGATTTCAGAAGGTGTCACGAAACGTAACTTCCCTTGTAGATAAGGACTACTTAGCATACTGGGACATGCTCTCATTAAAGGCCTTCGTGCACTGCTGCAGCATGGTACCTCAATAAATGCATTTCTTTCTCTGCCAGAACACCTCTTCATTTTCTGTACTTGGTTCCGCAAACAAGCACTGAAATTTCGCCCGTATTTTTAATGAGTTTGTTCCATACCTCCTTTTAATTTTATTTTTTTATTGGAAGGATGAATATTTTAAATTAAACAGAAGTGGAAAGGGGAAAGCAAGTATAGGGGCAAGGCTTACAATGCTTAGGTTGAAGTTTATTGTAATTTCCTCCATTTTTGCCCTCGTGCTTCCTTGGAGAGAATTTTGAACGGAAAATCAGGCAGAGTTGATTCTTGATTTCTCTGGTTACCACTGTAGAGGAAAATTCATTACACCTAATTGCCTAAGCAATTGCACAAGCAGGTAATACCTTCTGCTCTCAATAGATAGAATTTTCCAAGCTGATATACTCACCTGTCCTCTAACAAATTCTCCGAAAACTGGAGATGAATTGTTGACCTGGTTCAGCAAGTCTTCTCCATTTTGCATGGGAGGACTGAGGTTAAGCACCTTCACAGGGTTACTGCCCACCCATTCACACTTCAGAGAGACCCCTTTCAAAAGAAGCAGCAGGTTAAAAACAGGGCAGAAAGGGAGAAGTAGCTGTGTTTCTTCTGAGCCTTCCCACCTGTTCCAGGCATTGCACATGCCCTAAGTGACACAAGAGCAGCAGGAAAATTCCTCTTTGCTTTTTGAGGAGGACCAGGGCTGGTCCTGATGAAGTGGACATTTTTTCCAAGTGCCCTGGGGTATCCTGTGGCTTCACAGACAGCAAAATGCTAAATAGGCATGTGTTCAATTTTGAGTTTGACACAGCCCTTTCTGAAGCTGAATCCCTGCATGACATTGTGCTATAAACTGTGACATTAGAGACCCTGAGACCCAAGGTCCTTTGTAGAGACAACTCTGAGCAGTCATCTCTCGCTCCTAAGCCAGCCCCCTTGGGAATAGTTGCTACCATGTTGGGGAACATGGGTTGGGTGGTCAGTGGCCCTGACCACACCACCTCTATACAGATCTTGGAGATACAGGAGATGCAGAAACATAGAGCCTGTGCTTAAACTGAACATCTCTGAAGCCTTTGGGTATATAGTCCAATTCAGGGTTTTGGTTTAGCTCAAACAAACATTGTTTGGAACACCTGCCTGTGGCTGAACCATATTATAGTTTTGGCCCAGTATCTCTGACTGCAAAATAATCTTCCTTTATACACAGGTTGATGCCTGTGTGTACACACAGGTAAATGCAGAGAAGCCTCTGGGGAAGGCAAGCAGTCAAGTGGGGAATTCTGCTTGTTGGGAGCCCATATAGAGCCCAGCTTATGAATACATAAAGGAGTGCTGGCTTCTGACTGTGCCAGTTTCTTAACCTTTGGGATCATTAACGACTTCTCTCTTCCATTGGGAAAAAAAAAAAAAAAAAGCCAGCAGTTCCTGTATTTTTCTGAGACACAAGCAAAGCATTTAGCACCATAAATAAGCTCATAATTTGACAGGCAAACTGCCCGGAAAAATGAAAGCAGATTTCTCCCTCCAAGTCCCTGAATATCTTAGTGATCCTTTACTTGGTTTTCAAGTGCTGTTTCCTTTTTGTTTAATCACAGGTTTGGGTCAAGCCACTCCTCAAAATATCATGCCCTGTCCATGTGCATTTTCTTAACCTTAAGCATGTTCACAGTTTCCTGCTTTGCCAGCAAAAACAGACACCACACAGAAATGCCTACACATGTCCAGAGCTGTTGCTGAGAAGCTCTCATTTTTAATTTACCGAGTATCCATCCATGTATTTTTTCCCTTATGTGCAAATCCAGCATCCACAGAGTTGGCATAACAAGTGTGCAAGAAGCTGTATTTGCTGTGAAACTCAGCAAAGGGAATTAGCTACAGCGTGTGAACAATAACTTTATAAAGAGCTGAGGCTGATAAAAGCCACAGCCAGGCAGAATGTTACAGCTTCTTGGAAATGAAGTGATGCTGTGTCTTTCCCAAGAGACTTCCAGTCAAGGAGCCCAGTGGATCCTCAAAAGGGCTGAGGAAGAAGGTGGCACTCCAGGGTTCGGTCTGCCTGCCTCAGGTTCCTTGTTGGAGATAAGCCTTTGGGTGCTCTCTTAGAACTGGTCTGAGAGGATTATTGTGCATTCCCAGCCGCTCTGAAGGACCAGACTTCCCTGTCACCCATAATCATGAGTCCTGGATAAACAGGATGCTTCAGAACAGTGGGTTTCCAAGGGCTTACGTTATCTAGGGAGGTGGTTCAGGAAAGACAGTAATGGAGCATGGGGCTTTGCTGCCTTGCTGTGTGGCTGCTGCTGCTGCATCAGAGAAGGGTGATAGATGCATTTGCATCAAGTCACAGTAAGTGAAATTCTGACCGAGTATGGGGAAAAAAAAGAGCAATGTGAGAGTGGTTCCACACTGAGGCAAATGCCCACCAAGGCTGTGCACTTCCCATTCTTGGACAGCCAAAACTTAATTGGACAGGCCTCAGCAACCTGCTTTAGGTTTAAATTTAGCCGTGCTTGTGTGGGGTTTGAACTGGAGACCTCCAAGCCCCATACAACCTAAACTGTGCCATGATTCTATGAGAGAGAAAGACGAGCCTCCCCTTTCCACCCCTCTCTTCTCCTCCCCTCCCATCTCCTCTCCCACCCTCCCCCTTCCCTATACATCTTTTGGATTAGCATTTGACTACTTTTCTGCTATAAAAGAAAGTTTTGAAGGTAGCTAATCACTCCACAATACACACCTGATTTTGAGGAGAAACACAAATCCCAGTGGCAGTTTTATGCAAAGTTTTCAATATTAAATGACTTGCCAAAGACCATGCAGTACAGTGACTCTAACCTGGTAGTCTGAGCACTAATGTTTTATAGCCAGAGGATTCAAACTTCCTTCTGTCCCTCTGAGGAAAGGAGAAGGACATTTCTCTAGGCAGCCTCTGCGAGGAGCCTGTCACCATGGTGAAATGCCAGTTGTGATTATCCTGTGTAAACCACCTGAATTCCACATGTAAAAGGACAAAAAATTAACCTTAAAAATAACCTCTACCAATCACATTAAAGGAGAAGGATGGTGTATTTAATTTTGTTTAATAGCCACCAGGGTAAGAATGGACTCCAGTCTTCTCCATTAATGTTTAATAAAAACTTTATTAATTTTCTTAAATAACGGCTTTAATGTCTCACACCTACTTCTTGGATTCCAGATGAACTCATCTTCTTTGTTATCAGCTTTTGCATTTGCTTTTGGGATCTCTTTTCTCTTTTTTTTTTTTTTTTTTTTAAGCTGTTTTTTTCATCCTCTTCTTCTTGCCAGTAAATTCTAGAGAAGTTTTCAGGCTGCAGCACATGGCTGCAGCCGGGATGGCTGTGGGGGTGAGAGCTGCATGCTGGTTGAGTTGTGAGCAGACGCGGAGCTGTTTCCCCTGCAGCCCTCGGGGCCCCCAGGCTGCTTGCACACCCCTCTCTGCTGATGCGGCGTCATTCATCCATTCATTCATTAATCGCGCCCGAATGAGATGCATGGCTGAGGTGGCTGCTGCAGGAGTGCTTTAGGGAGTAGATACAAAGCCAAGCCCTGCTGCCATGCAGGCACAGCCTCCTGAACGCGATGCCCGTGTGCTTTCTGTGTCCCGGCTTAGTGGGGCTGGGCACTGCCTGGAGCCGGTCTGCTTTCCTGCTTCCCCAAAAAGATTTTCTTGAAATGAAGGATAAGCGCCTCATGATGGGACGCCGGGGGTAGAGGGAGGGTGGTAGGGATGTATTTTTTGATCCATGTTAATTCTTGTATTGCAGAAGAATTTGTAAGCGTCTTCTTGCCGCTCTGGATTTTCATTTTTTTCCCCCTCCTTGAAGCTGTGAAATTTCCTGAATTGTGAAAAACACAGGTCCTTACTCAGGTTTTCAGGTCAGCAAGAAATATGTGATTGTCTAAGATGAAATTGCTGTGACTTTTCCCGGGATTAGTTTGTGATATGCCACATTCAGGGAATGCACCGCCTGCACCTTCGAAGCTGAAAGATGAAATCGAGGGAATAGTTCCGGATTTGCCTGCCTGCATGTAACAGTGGCTTATTTGGCCAAAAGTTTGTCATAAGAGAAATCACAAATGATTTCTGAAGTTGATTGTATTGTTCTGTCACACAGAAAGGGGAAACCACAGGCCCACTTCTCTTTCACGAGATGTGATTAATTCCCACTGATTTAATCACTGCTGGGATGTGTGTCAGGTGGGGATGGAGTGGGACAGGGAGGAGAGAGGACCCAATAGCAGGCAACCATTTTTGATTATCTCTAATCACAAATTTTCCTCGCTGGAAGTCACTAAAAGGCCTTGGCTACAGGATAACATTCATACACCTATTTTTTTCCTGCTGTAAACAACAAAACATTTTATG
Organism: Nicator chloris; assembly: GCA_013400495.1. Classification (NCBI taxonomy): domain Eukaryota; kingdom Metazoa; phylum Chordata; class Aves; order Passeriformes; family Pycnonotidae; genus Nicator; species Nicator chloris. Next base: position 22,264 of record WAAE01007199.1, on the reverse strand, counting down.
TACAGAGTAGGGAATATGGATTGTCATGTCAGGACTCCAGATTATTTCACTCCTTATGGTAAAGCCCTGCAAGTCTGGGTTTGAGAGGTAGCTGGTATCATGCTGCAGGGTCTTGATACAGCAAACAAATCTCTGCGAAAATGGAGACACCTTCCCTGTGACAGGAGTGCCACTGCCTACACAGCTATTGGCAGTTTGCAAAGCCTGTGTAATCGGTCATGGGCATAAAGGACAGAAATACTTCTAGATGCAGCACTTTCTTGCTGATTTCAGGATTGTCCTACAAAGTAATAGGACCAGCCTCACCAATTCAGCCCTTGCATGTTCCCTTCTTCTTGAGAACTCATCTTTCTTCAAAAAAGAACAGTATCTGTCAAGGACAACTAATCCCTATTGCTTGCTCCCAGGGGGTCCTTTCATGTGGCAAGAAAAGACCACAGCTTAGCTGAGTGAAAGTGGGCTGATGTTCTAATTTTGTTCTTTTACTTTCCTTTTGTTTTACAATCTATTTAGGATTAGAAATGTACTTAGGAGATGTAATTCTCCTGAAATGGAGTTTCTGTCAAAAAAACCTCAAAAACGTCATGACAAGGAACAATCTTTAAAAGTTTGAAACCTCTTGTTTCAGCAGTCTTTAATGGAATAGTGCTTAAAAAAAATAGCCCATGAAATTGCTTTGTTTTGACATTTACCAAATGAAACTTTTGGACCTTTTGTGTCCAAATGGCATTTTTCATTTCAAAAGTGACCTAAACAAGAAGGAAACAAAGTTTAACAAGAGAACTAAGCACCTGGAGAATGAAGCATACATTTCATTTTGGGTTGAATGGTTTATTCTGAATTACCCCATCAAGAAGAAACTCAAAATAATTTACTGTAATCAGAATGGCATTTTTCCTGATTTGTCAACAGAACGAAAATAATAAAACCATCTCTTATACACATCAGCTTTAAGCTGAGGACAAAATAAACATTTTTTAATTTGATTTGCAGCAGCAGCAGGACATGGCAACATAGCAAAAGAGCTGCCTAAGATGCTTCTAATTTCTGTGGTGAGTGGGAGAAATCCAGTTGCAAAAACAAAACAACAGCTTACCACAGCTTTTGGTGATGTGAGAACTATAGCTGCAGATAGTAAAGTGAACATTAAAAAAAAATTAGTCTACAACTAAATTTCTGAGCCAAGAGGCACTACCTACAGCCACCAAATCTTTTCAGCTGTTGTCTTCTTCCAGCAAAACACAGCCCTAAGAACTTTAATTTTGTTGCTGAAGCCCTGCATTACTGACCTGGTCGCCTCAGCTTCCTCGGAGCTCTTACCACATGCTCCTCAGTGCTGTGGCTGCTGCCCATGTGCAACGAGCCTGGGGGCTAAAAATACCCATTACAAATGCTATGGCATAGCAGCAGCATTTTTTTTCTCTGTATGAAATCCCTCCATGTGGATTGTGTTACCATCTCACCTCAGCTAGCACATGCCGTCTGGGATTAACTGGCCCATGAAACGCAGTACTGGCGAGGACCAGTGCAAACCCAATTCTGCCCACACTCCAGAGCTCCTTGAGGGCATTTGGGAGGCTCAGATGTGCTCTTCTCAGGTGCCTCTTCTGGGGGTTGTTCCTCACCGGGATCGGCATGTATTTTACTTCTCTTCAGGTATAGCCCAGACTTGGCAAGAGGTGGCCATCTGTGTCCCCTTCCCCAGTCCCCATAGTGACTTCCCCTTCAGGCTCCCTGGCATTTGAGCTCTTTTATAGTTCCCTTGCTTAGTGCTGTCACACAAACTTTCGTATGAACACTTCTCTTCTCTGGAAGCCTTTCACATCTTTGAAGGGATGGCAAGGGGACTTGGTGAGGTAGAAGTATGTAGATAGAGCAGGGGACAAGTGTGTAGGAAACTTAACCCTGTGTAGGTTATCCCATCCAGACACTTTGTCACACTTTGTCACTCCTTACCCTGTAAATCTTGTGTACTCTTACCAGCATGAGTAGAGGTTCCTTTTATATCTGTGCATGAGGTCAACATTTGTAATGTAATCTGTCCTTGCCATTGTGTGTATGTGTGTGCGTGTGTATGTATAAAAGTAGCCATATAGATGCTTATAAACTAATGGAGTTCAGCAACTCTGTGAAATTAGGAACATACATGTCACTGTAGTAGCTTGAAAAAAAAAAAAGTGATGCAAGGCTTAGCCTTTTCAGGCTATCCTTTCTTGTTCCAACAGTTTCTGCAAGCAGGGTAGCAGGAGGGACTGGGTAACAAGAAGTTTGTGATGAGGTATGGGGCCCTTCAGCCTTGGCTGTCTGTCTGAGGTGTGACTCCATCCAGCAGCACCTGCAGCTTTCTTCCATCAAGAATAGTTTTTTATTTGTGTTATTTTTTCTGGACAGAGACCCCTCTCAAACTTTCAGGCCCTTAGTTCTGAGCTGAGGTTCCCTTTAGAAAAAAGTTTGTGAATAGAGTATGGGAAAGATGGTATTTCTTTCCTTTTTTTGTAGTTAAGAGCCAAGGTAAACTGGCACCAAGGGCACAGATTCACCTCCCCTGCCCTGTGCAGTGAGGGCTTCGGGATCCTGGATATATTTGCAGCATGTTTCGTGGACATTATCACTGGGTGTCTAAAAGAGCAGTTTATTACAGGAAAAGCTCTGCTGATAGCGTGGTGCCTGCAGTGAACTCACAAGGATGGCTGGATTATTAAGGGATGTAAAAAGAGCCTTTTAGAAGTGTCACTCCTACACAGTAGGGTACAGCAGGAGGTGCACAGCGACAGTCTGTGTGTCTCTCACAGCAGGGACTGTTGGCACAATGGCTTCTGTTTTTGCTGCCTGTTCAGTATTATTTGTTTTATGTTGATACTGTCAATGCACTTAAAGAGATTATATATTTTTCCCATGGCATAAACAAAATGACTTGCATTTTCCAAGGAGAGTAATAGTAATGAGGACTCAGCCTTCAAGGGGAAATGATAGTAAGGTTGACAGAGAGGAGAAATAAATCTTGTATATTCAAATTAGTCTGAGCTGACTGTCATTTCCTTAAATAAATTAATAAAGTCAAGTCCCCATGTTCTTACCTTATGAGGATGGGGAGAAGAGGGAATGAGCTGCGACCTTGTAGCAGGCAGTGTTTTTAGTAGGTGATCTCTTACCATTAGCTCGAACCAAGCTTCAAGCAAGACATGAGTTTGGTGGTTCTCAGGCCAATGTCAAAGTTTTGCCCTCCCCCTTCCATCTACTACTTTGCAGCAGCCCAGAGCTAGACACGATTACAGAGACAGAGGATGATGTAAGGACTCTTCTGCAGCCAGCTGGGCTTAACAGGTCACTTCAGAAACATCTCTGGCCCTTCTCCCCTACCCGCTGTCACCTCTCCCGCCCCTTGCTGAAGTGTGTAGCCATGAGCTAGACTGGAATGGGGAGGGGGAGTCATGCTATTAATAACTCTGAGCATTTGTCTACCTTTTGTTCCCAGGGGACAACATACTGTATGTTACAGCCATTTGTTGGTTTGGTTTTTTTCCCCGCCCAAATACAGAACAGTGGCAGCTGAGCCGCTGTGTGAGAATAGCATTAAAATGGGTAATGCACCATAAATAAACAGAAATAGACAGCCAGGAAGCAGCAGTAATCACTGCTTTGATGTAGCATGAATTATGATGTGTGTATATATGTGAGCGAGTGTGCGGGGGCGGGGTTTCAGGGTTTCATGTTTCTGGCTGTGCTTGTTTTCACTCAGCTGCTGTTGCTCTGGGAAGAGAGCGAACCCAGCCTGTCATTTACCTATCTCCACCTTCGCACTGACAGCTGTGCATGTCCCTTGACTCAGAGCAAAGGGATCTCACCCTCCACTGTCTGTCCCCTCGGAGTCGCTCCCCCCGCCTCCTGCCTGTCCCCTTTGCCTCGGTAGCAAGGCAGAAGGGGTAATCCTGGCTGTCTCCCAGGACTGGGTCACTCCTGCAACCTAGAGAGGATCCTCTTACATCCTGGGCTTCAACATCACCTTCCAGGAGTAGCTGATTCATGTTTCTCGGGTCTACATTAGCTGGTTTTGTTTTTGTTTTTGTTTTTACTGATTTCCTGCTGCGGCTGGGATAGTGAAAAAGGCAATGGTTGTGTTAGCACAGACAGGTGAGGTTATTAACAACTCGGAGTCATGCTTCCCTCAAGATACCGAAATTAAAAAGGTGGCTCTTGCAGCCTAGTGCTCTGAGATCAGTAAGATACACACGGTGGGTGGGTGGAGAGGAAAACCAGCAGAAAAAAATGTAGCACGGGTGTCTCCTTGTTGATTATCTCCTATCAGCTTCCCAGGGACTCCTTTAGCTGGCACAGCAAGCTGCTTGTTTGGAATTATCTCCTGCCCATCCTTGCTGCAGCAGCAAGACAGCTTATTGCATTAATTTTTTTTTTTTTTTTTTTTTTTTTTTTTTTTTTTTTTTTACCTGGAGTCAATAGCCTCCCTCCGAAAAACTTGTTTGGTCTGAAGAGCCACAAATGAGTCTAACAGTGCTTAACTGCTGCTCGGGTTCAATGAATTCTCTGACCTTATGATAATTCAGGTATCACAGGGCACCAATAAATGCCAAAAACTGTCTGCCGGTCTGTAACGAGCTGCTCGGCCGGCCTGCCAGCCCAATGACCGAGGCTGCAGCCCCGCCGGCCCCGCGTCCCCCCGCGCCCCCCGGCGGCCCGGCCCCAGAGCGCCGCTGCCCGTCCCGCCGTCGTCCGTCCCTCCGTCCTGGCTCCGCTCCGGGCGCCGCGCCCCGCCCCGGGCTGCAAACATCAGCCACAGGGGTCATTCTTCCCATGCAAGAAGGGCCATTTCATAGCTGGGGCGAGGCAGGGAAAGCGCAGGCCGTGGCTCTGCTGAAAAGCAGTTGTCCCGAGCAGAGGAAAGGTTTAAGAACCCAGAAAACTGGGAGCACTTAAATATCTGAAAATTTTTCGGCCGAGTCAGTCAAGTGTGACTGGCTTAGATGATCCTAATTAACTGCTGAACGTGGGCAAAATTTTCTTGCAGGGGTGATATACTGATGTAACCAAAGGCAGTGCAGAAACTATCCGAGTGAAGGAGCGTTCTTTAGCTAGACAGTTTCAATGGGAATTTGGTGTCTGCATATCTCTGAGCATCCAGAGGTGTATTTTTCTCATTGCTGACACTTAATACACTCTATTTTATTATGTTTATTATCTGTACACACTTTATTTATTCGTGAACAGGAAAGGTTATACATTGAAGTCTTTCTACATGTAGGGACTGCAATACATAAGAGCCAGAGGCAGCTCAGCAATTTTTCTCCGAGGAATAAAGATCCACCTTGGTGGAGCTAAGTTAATGCTGTAACTAATCTCTCCCTGACTCAGCAAGGAACTGAGGGATGTGCTTAACTTTATTCGCAAACTTTAAGAAGTTTGTGAAACAGATGAAGCCCCGTTGCTGTGTGGCATAGCTGCACACTAAGGGATGCATTAAAAAATGCTGTCACAGCGCACCTATATTGCCACCCATGGTAATTAGTCAAATTGCAAGACAATTATCATTCCAATGCTGAGATTGCTGACTTGCACTTGCTTCACAAATGCTGGAAACACCTTCCTCATTCAGAGCAAGCAGGCCTAATTCTGTGTTACGTTCTAGCTCCATTGCCCTCCAGCAACACAAAAGGCCTGAAGAGGCTAGAAATAGCCTCTGGAGAGCGATCTCTGACATAAGACGTTCATCCCAGCCCATCTGTTGGCATACTACAGCTCCTCAACTCTAGCTCACTCCAACTGTCTCACAAACCTCTGCCTGGGGCCCTTGTTGGAAAGGGGCCATGTGTTTGACACATACAAGCAGAGAGCACTGCCTAGCAGTAGCTCAAAAGCAGCTTATGGTCCTAGGGGCTAAATTAAACTCAGTTCAGGAGACAATAATAATTCATGAAGCGCCCCTTCCCTCACTCCTGTCGGCCAAATAGCACCTCCTCCTCCAGTTCTGTTCACTGCCTGTCCCCCAGGAGCTCCTTGCTAGCCCTTTCTCCTGCAGAGAGGTGGAGTTGGAGCAGGGGGATGCTGCAGGACTGGGCAAGGAGCCAGTGATGGTGTATTTTGGATATTGCGGTAAGCAGGGGAGGAAACAGAAAAGCAGGCTGTGTCTCCTTCATCTCAGTGAGCATCTCCATGCACAGAGTGGCAGGATGAGCCCTAGGAAGCCCGTGGTGAGCCAGCCCCTGTTTTTGGCAACAGCACAGTGAAATGTCTCTGCCTTCATTCTGGTGTGCCAGCTCACAGTGAATGGGCACAGGGTTTTGGGCAAGAGGTGAGACTCCTTGTGTTTTAGAGCCACTAACCACTCCCTGCCTTTTGCTTAGGACAGAAATGCTCTCCCATCTGGTCTTTCATCTTGTCTGTGGCTCTGTCCTCCAGTGGGAATGGAGCTGTTGGTTCTCTCCCACCACAGGGCCATGATGACCCTGGGCTTTCCAACGCTGTCGCTGAAGTGCAGAGGTGAAGGTTGTCCACCCACCAGCACCAATAGTTCAGACACTGGGTGCCCCCACTTCTTCTCCTCCTTCATTTGGATGTTGCTCTCAACATAAATCCTACTTCCGTTATGCACAACATTTTCAAAACGAAAATTATATAAGCATGAGAAATAGCCACTGCCCTTGACTTTAGATTGCTTTTCACTTGTTGTAAAGATAGGACTTGATAAACTAACAATACCAAATAGCTTCTCCTAAGTGATATCTCTTTTTTTATTGGCTTTAGAGATTCAAACCACCCAAGAAGAACATGAGAGTTTTTAATGATCTCTCTTGATCAGAGGAAGATGAACATAAGGGGATTCTGCTGTGCAAGAGTTATTTGACAATGCAAGCCTGATATAATAAATTATTCTGCTAATTTCTCTAAGTATGTAAAGCATATGTAAACCAGCCCAAATGCTGGTATATTCAGACTTCTTAGAGTTTTTAATTTCTTTTACATTATGGAACAAAAATACATTTTTTTAAATGAAAAATTATTGTCACTTCTGTTCTCACCAGCTGAAATTAATGGAAGGTTTGTCATTGTCTTAAATGAAATGAGAATCACACCATTGCAGTCCTGTTTAGTGTCAAAAAGTTGTCAAGCTGCCAGTTTCCTGTTGGCATTTAATGTCTTTTTTAATGATATTTAAAGCAGATAAATTAGTTGTATAGTGATTTATTCTATTTTGCAATTAATTGCAGTCATTGAAATATGTTTTATCTTACACTGGGGTTTTATTTTATGTGGTGAGGCCATTATATTTCCATTTTTTGTGGTATTTGAGAGCTTTATATTTGCCCAAAAGATGTAAGTATGGCAGTTAATGACTGGATGCAAATTCAGTGTTATGTTTTCAGACAGTTTATGATATTCAGTCAGTGTCTTTGCTGAGTAGACGTTTACGTTTTAAGGCATTTTTCTTTTTTTATCTTCTGACATATTATTGCTAGGATTTCAGATAAATCCAATATTTTTACACTCCACATTTTTTGTTCTTATTTGCTGTTGGGGTTTTTTTTTTTTCATTTTCAAGAAATAACAAGAATGAAATGTGTATATAAAACAACGATACATCATAAAACACATCACATTTGCTTGAAGAGACTGCCAGCATGAAAATATTAGTAGTTATAAATCCATCTCCAAGAGAAATTACTGTATTTCTCTGCATTTAACCAGCTGTTCATTAAATGGAAAGATACTTTTTCTAAATTGTCTAAATGTTAAGGTCATGTATCTCCTTGTAATGGCCCAGTCTTTGAAGGAGCATTCTTCCAGTTGTTAAACTAGCTCTCAAAATAAAGTCTTTTCTACTGTTTATGTGCATGCAGCTGAAATTTGTATTCACAGAGAGAGCTAAACCAAGGCTTATATTATTTTTCCCCTGAAGATCTACTCTCCCACCTTTTAGATGTTTCTGCTTTTGAGGTGTGGAAGTGCATGTGAATCACAGCAATTGAAAAAGTAGCCAAAACTGCAGATTTCTGGTATTTCTCTGTCCTTCGTATTTTACAGTGCTCATTGGGCTCCCCAACTTAACAGAAGCTTGGTCATTTTTATTCTGAATACCTAAATCTAGGAAAGCTAGAAAGCAAGAAAAATAAGATGTGCTACCCCTTGAATAACTGTTTATAATGTATGGAGGGGAATAGAGCATTACATTGTGGAGGAGCTTAACTGGAGTTCCCAGGGGATGAAGTGACTGACCTTAGAATTATGTCAATACCCCTGGGATTGCAATCCTGTTCAAAGGCTCCACTGGGCAAAAAGCTGGGCCTCTACCTAACCAAAGGCAGCCCACCTGGTATAACTGAAAGCATTTATGCTGGTGCAGGTGACACAAATGCAAAACCACTCCTAGTTCTGGCTGTCAATAGCCTGTCTATAATCAGTCTAGTGTCTGGGTTTTATTTCCTTAAACAATGTGGGAGTTTTTATGGTATATTTATAATAAGTATTAGTGAATGGCAATTTATCCCAAAAGTAAGATTAAAATTTATTCAGGAACACTCTTCTATTTAGTAGTTTTTAAATTAACACTTAAATTAATAGATAAGCTTGTTAACAACTCTGAAATAAAATTAATTTGTTGATGTAATTTGTTAGCAAGAATTTCAGGTCTGCAAAATAGCTGTGGTTTTAGTTGCTGACAGTCACAGTGCCTTAAATAAGTCATTTCCACAAGTTCCACAAAACAGCTTACCGATGTTTTTATTTAATGTTAATATTTTATATTATTCTGATGGTAACATTTGCTTTTCTTTAATAAAACAACTTCTCTTAGACACCAGACTCCTGGGAAAATTGGAAAGAAAAACAGAAAAAAAATCACTCTAAAGCACCCACTTATCAGCTCTGTATCGTAGGGTTAAAATTCAGAGATGTTAATAAACTTTGCTAAAAAATAAAACATGTTTAGCCATGTGACAGAAACTGATGTTTGAACGTAGCAAATAGATGATCTCTGAGTTATGAAAATTAAAGGTCAGTCATTCGAATTAGAGTTGTTTTATTTGACTCACATGATTAGTGGCCATTACTACTATTTCAACAGACTGGTGAATGTTTATTTACTTTTGCATCATGTCCCCAGAGCAGCACAAAACAATCTCAACACACTTATGTGTCTAGCAGCAGAAAACACCCATACTGAACTCAGAGGTGTCATTGCAGCAAGGCAGAGACACCTTTCGTGGGGTTAGCCTGGGTGCCACTTAGAAGGATGCATGTGGTCCCCAGTGCATTGCAGCTAGCTCTGCATATCCTTGTCATTCCTAGGCAGATCTGTCCAATTTATCCCGAACTCCCAGTGCCACAGTGTGCTACTGCCACTGCCCAAGCTGGTTTCCTCAGTTCTAGTACAAGTATTGTAGGAAAAGGCAATACAGGTGACCTCGTCCCTGGTAAGTAACAGCTGTGTTAATTACCCAATACAGCCTTGCCCCTGATGAGTCACAGCTGTATCCAATAAAGATAAGTGTGATAAAAGAGAGTGAGTTAGCTGGTGAGGGAGGAGGAATTTTGAGGCTCATGATTCAGAGGGAGACTGGAGGGGAGAGAGACTCACTGCTGTGAGGTCAGTCTGGGTCTGCAGCTAGAGCCTGTTGTTGGAACCTGCAGTCACAGTCTAGCTAAGTACAAGCCTGCAGTCAGAGTCTGCAAACCAATCCATGCAGTCAGAGGCTGCAAGGGAAACCTGCAGTAGGAGCTTGCTGCAGCCAGAGTCAGTGAATAGTTGGAGTCAGGATGGCTGAGGTGGGAAGAGGAATAAACCAGGACCCTCTTCATGCTGTGATAAACAAGGAGTCTGAGACTTGGCTCCTTTCTACCCTCTCACAAGAGGGCTGCTGCAACAAATGTCTGTGCCTGGTGACATCATGACCCTTGACTCCATGAACATGCCCATGGAAACAGATCCACCAACCCTCCCTTTTTAAAATGCTTGTGCAAGAGTTGTAAAATCTGTGCAGTGGAGACCACTGATGAAAGAAGTTTTCTGTCGAAGGAAAGAGCAAACCATAGAAGCATGGATGAAAGTACAGGAACTGCAACCTCACCTGTTCTCTGGGGAGTGCAGTAACTTCTGTCCAAACTAGCTTGCTCAGTGGCTTACCCACTGACAGTGTGATTGTGCAGAGCCTTGTTTGTGAAGACTGTTCAATAGCCTCAAATGAGACTGCCTAGAGGGTGGGATTTTCTTGATACACAGAGCTGAGCTTTAGGAATTGAACAGGATCCAAAGTCACATGAGATAGATCCGGTCATATGTCCAGTGGGTGAAATGGTGTGAGCTCAGCTGCTGCTCTTGGCTGGTGGGAACTTTCTATGAGGATGGAAGGGCAAGGCATAGAAATAACTTAGTCTTTATAAAAATGATTATTTATTCATTGTTTTTATTTTATTACCAGTAGAATATAAGGTGAAATAAACGATTCGTAAAGCTCATCTTCCCTTTTCTCTGCAATTCCTTCATGTGCTCACTGGTGATATAATTTATGCTTGTTTCTCCATTTACTGCAATTGCCCTTTATCAGAATTCAGGCTATACTTTGCTGACTGATTCCGAGAGCTGGAAGTAATGCAAAGAGGATGTTTTTAAAGTAGATTATTACAAGGAAAAGAAAGATTTTTCTATCACCATGATGGTGTTTGCAAAGGGGATCTAAATTTTCTTTCAAACAGTACTCTGACTGCTTAATCCTCTCACCTCTATGAATATTTATAAATACAAGAATCTGAGTTACCTTTCCTGTCACCCCAAAATCAAACATATTGATAAGGCACTATGAAATGAAAAAACAGTTTTGTCTTGAGAATTTATCCCCTTGGTAGAGAAGCAGATATGAAAATAACTTAAACAATAAGCTGAATGAACTGAACTTAATAAGCTTCAATGTCAGGGTCATATCTGTGCCTGCTGCTAAGAGGGATAGTATTTGAGGGTGGCAGATGAACATTCTGTTTGCTTCTGGTCTTAAAATTCTATGAAATCAGATCTCTCAGCTCTGGAAAAGTGCAGCGCTTTTCTCTGAACCAGCCAGAGCTACAGAAAAGCATGTCAGACCAAGTCCTTTCAGGGCACCTTGAAGGGCCTGGAGGGAACTGTGGTAATGCCATGGTAGCTCACTCAGTGGGAATACTGCTAATGTGATACATGCAGAGTTCAAAGTGGCCTTTGAAGGCAGCACAATGAGAAGCAGTCCTGAGTGTTTCGTGAAAAATTCCTTCCCCAGCTGCTGCTGGCAGGAGTCCTGTGGGTTGGGAACTGGTCTAGCTATGAAGGTTCAAGATGAGCAGCTGCCCTTGAGCATGTTTGCATTTACTTGCATCTGAATTTGTTGCTCTGAAAAATATGGAGCTGCATCCAAAGCTCAGCCTCCCAGCCCAGGATGAAGAGGGAAGTCAGTGTGGTGCAGGGGGATGTGGCCAGCCACATGCTGGGGAAGAGAGGCTGCGTGGCTCCTGTCCCAGGCTCTGCACTAAGAGCAAGGACCTCCAGACAGAAGCAGTGCTGGCCACCTCCTTCCTCCTGGCAGGGCACCAGTTTGCAGACATTATCCCCAAGCAACAGGAGATGAGCTAAGCCAGATGAAATTTGGCCAGTTCAGGTGATAAAGCACTTTGCTGCTGCAGAACTCATTATGAACCTCACAGCCCTTTCTGGACCTAGGAGATAAACAAGGGAATTCATTAGATGCATTGGCTTATTAAGAGTGACTGACTTACCTTCAAGATTTAGTCTACTTCATTTGTTGCTCATCACAGGTAATTGTAGATGATTAAGGATATGAGGGCTATCAATTTTCCAGATATTGGGTAAACACCACTGTCCTCGTGTCTTGTCCTAATTATTTAGATTTGTAAGTTCTGAAGTTCTGATTTACAGTGACATACTTTTTTTTTTTTTTTTTTTTTTCTTTTTTTTTTTTTCCCCCAGCTGGCTTGTCAAAGACACAGGAAAGAATTTTATTTCCAAGAAAAATTCCAACACAATGAATTTCAAATCTTAGCTCACTTCCAGTAGCAGAAATCTCCTGGGAGTTTGAGGTACAAATCCAAGAGTCAGTAAATAGCTAGTTGTTGGAGCAACTAACTCAAAACCCCAAAAGGAGGAAAACAATTTCTCAGAGCCCTGAATGGGTGCTTTAAGTATTTACATCACCTGAGCAGTACCAAAAATATGGAAAAAGTTAATGATGATCATGTTAAAGCTATGAAAATGGAGAACAACATGAAAGTGAAGTATTTAAAAGGACTGGGGAAAATAATTAAATGCTTAAAAGGCAGCATGTTAAAACAACAGGATAGAGAAGGCTATTAGAAGTAAAATACTCATCCATTTAAATGTGAAAATCCTGTCCAAATGAGGAAAATAAAAGACAAGTTAAACTCATCCTGTTGAACATAGAACTCTAATGAGGCAAGCCAAAAAAAGATTTTGAAGAGCAACTTCCTACAGGCATAAAAGTGACTAATAAGTTTCTCAGAAACAGGAAGCCTTTTGGAAAGTCAATGGGCTGAGAGATGATTAAGGTGCAAATAGGATACTCCAGGAAGCAGTGCTGTATTGAGAAAGCTAAATGAATTATTTGCATCAATGTTCTCTTCAGAAGAGGTCATGAAGGTTTCCACACCTGAGCCATTCTTTACAAGTTCAAGACTGAAGAGCACTCAGAGATCGAACAGTCAACAGAGGAGATTTTCAGTGCAATTCAATAAAATGTGCAGTAGCAAATCTCAAGGACCAGGTAGCATTAAACCAAGCATTCTAAAGAAGCTAAAATATGAGACTGCTAAACTACTAATTTCCGAAATCACTCTTGAAACCAGAGAAATAGAAAGGCGCAAATGTGATGCTGTTAAAAAAAAAAAAGTTTAAGGAGCGGAACAGAAAAACTACTGACCAGTAAAATTGATTTCTGTACCAGACTAACTGGCAGAGATCATAGAAAATAGAATTGGTAAACACATCATTTTGTAGAGAGCAAACGTGCCTCACAAATCCATTATCATCCTTTGGAGGAGTAATGAGAATCAGACTAAGGGCATGCTGCCCGAGATCCAGTGGACTTGGGTTTTCACAAAGTGATTCACGTCACCAAAGGTCCTTAAAGGAATTAAAGAGTCATGGGATAAAAAAGAGGTCCCCTCACATGGTTTAATACATGACTAAAAGAAAAGTAACAAAGATTAAGGATAAACTGCCATACTTACAGAGTGGAGGAATGGGCCCCAATTGAATCCCACAGGGCCCCTGCTGGGACCTATGCTGTTCTGAATTAGATTTGATACAGGAATGGGGATGAAGCCATGCTATGCTCCAACTTTCTAGCTTTCTTTGATCAGGAATACAGTTTCATTTGTGTACAGACTGAACAGGTTGGTGCATAGGCCTTTATGACCAGGAAGCCATTGCCAGGCATGTGTTGTTGAGATATTATGGGTGCAGAAGCAGGCGTGAAGAGAAAGGAAGAAACTCTTTCTTTCTTAGGTTTGAAACTGGCAGGCATCAGGGAATATGTTGTGTATGCCTTGGACTTGACAGAGCCAGCAGATATTCCTCTTGTGTATGTCAAGCAAATTAAATGCTAATATTGACCCACCACCAGCAAAGATACTTGTTGACTGAGGATGGGAGAAAAGAAATTATTTGCAAATCTATAGACCAAGATGTCAGAAATATGATACTACAGCAAGGAGCAACTTTTTATCATTGAAACATTAGATTTTCACAAATTGTTACACTTACAGTTTTATTACTCTCTTGTTTGAATTGAAGCTCTCTATTTGTTAAATTTGGCTATCTGGGAAATCTAGGTAATTTTTTTACTGCAGGTATAGGGAGATAATTGATTGTCAAAAGCTAAGTGGTCACAAGTAAAAATTATTTTCTCTGCTTTAATTAGTGAGCCTTTTCAGGCACTCTGAATCTTTAAACCATGAGAACCTTAGGGCAAAAACAACCTTTGTATTGGCAGGTACACATCTATGTTCTTTTTTTTGATATTAAATAACTGCAACATTTCTCCTTTAGGGATGTTATGGTCCCATTAAATGAGATGCTGTTTCAAAACTTATCTTTCAAATAAACTCCACTATAACTGTTGCATACAATGATCGTAACTCGGAACTACGAATCTATTCACAAAGTGCATTGATGATACTTAGGGTTATATTTCTAAGCCTTTTGCCAGCATAACAGCTGTTTTGGGGCATGGTAGTTAGTGTGGTTGTGTAATTTTTACTTCCAAGTAACATAACAGCCTAACAGCAAGTCTCTCGTGTAAGAAATATCTATATCTCACTTTCAGTGGAGCCATGAGTAAGGAACAGGTAAATAAACCCTTGTGTAGCTTGGTATAGCATGCATACATATACACTCCCATATCTTCATATGTACTGCACATCTTGGGTGGCAGGGCAGGCTGTAGGGTGTGTGGCAAGCATGTGGCAGGTAATGCACATGTGCATTGTGTAATCTGGCAGGGAAAACTCCTGTATGGGGAAATAATAATTTACAGACATGAAATTAGTGAAACTCCCAAGAAACCACAGCACAACACTGTCAAAATAGCTGTAGAAATCTACTTTCCCACTCTTACCGTGACAGTGAAGTTAGTGGAATTGAGGAATTTAATTAGGTTGTCTGCTTATGCTGTTTGGCACTGCCTCGTGTTGTGTGGAATAACAGGCCCTGCCATCAAATTGCTCCAAGCTGTGGTTAGAACAAATCAGTTCACATCAATTCGCGTGAACCGTGCAATGACAGGTTACACCATTGAAACGTGGAGTTAACGTGCAAGGCAATGCCAATCTGATCTGACAGTGGTACATAGTGATGGTGAGCAGCTGTCAACCAGGACACAAGTGCATAGAGACAGAAATCCCGGAACATCCAACAGATTCTTCTTTTACTTATTCTCCTTTTGAACTGATTCAGTGAAATTGCTTGCATTTGCAAGGATACCAGGGAAAAATTAGGTCAAGTAGCACAATATTGTCCCTGAAGTACTGCCATTGAAATGGGTAGAATGATACCCGCTTCTTTCTTTCAGGGCTAAATCCAGCCCATTTTTATTTCTGATGCATTTTCCATAAAATGAATTAATCAGCTGACAGTTTTAGAGTAGGAAGAGATTAAAAAAAACCCCAAACTAAATGTGTTTCATGATGTTCCCAAATTTGCTTTAGGCTGAAAGAAACTTCTGTGAAGTCTCTTTCTATCTTTTCCTTGTTTGTATAGTCTTCCATAGATATCTGTTATTAATTACTGTTGATAACATGATACTTGAAGAGCTGAATTTTGAGTTGAGCTGTTAAGTCCACTCTTATATCTATGATGAAAGGCCAACACGTTCCCCCCACATACAATTTCTGCATCAAGACTAGGATACTGAAACCATATAACTTCAATTCTGCTTATCTTTCTGAGAGATTAGGGAACTACAAAATGACTAAAGCAAACAGCTGCCTGAATTGATACCACATGGCTGAATTTTTCACCATTCTTTTTCTCTTAGTATATTTGTTAATTTCTGTCCCAGCAAGACTACAAATGAAGCTCAGCTGACCAGTGGAAAGTGAGAATAAGCACTGAGTTTGTATCTAGGGAAGAGAACATTTTATCTGCTTGGACAATGCTCTTACCGTTTGTGGGATGATGTGAACAGATAATAAGTACAAATCTTTGTTAATGTAACTATAAAGTTTTACAGCTAAAATTGAAAAGGTCAAGCAGTGCAAAAATCAAGGTTTCTCTAGCAATCTTTAACTTGGCTTCAATCCACGGCTGGAGTATTTTCTGTTCTATTTTATGTTGTTAAATGTGTCATGTAATATGTTCCTCTTTGACGCTATATGTGTATGATAAATATACAGGACATGAATTGTGGTAGAAGTAACTGTTGCCATGGGAACTTTAACTTTTGCATACGCCAAGTTTGAATCTGTAATAATGAAATCATAAGATTGCAATGAATAGGAGTGTGGCACATCCCTCTGACCCACCCCTTTGCAGCAATCCCTTCTTATGTACCTCCCTACCAGCTCCATGCTCCCACATCTGATCCTCAGCAGGTCCCTACACCAGGGTGGGGGAACACTGGGCTGCTCTTCTGCCTCCCTTTTCCAGACAGTCCACTGAATTTCTTCCTGATACTGTGCACTTACAGGTGAGCCTCTAGAGGCTTGCACACAGGATCAGATCTGACCTATGTTGCCATGTTCAATGAGTTCTTTAGCATGTTGTTTAGCAGCAGTTATCAGTTCTTTGGCAATTCCGGATGCATTGTCCCTTAACCTCTCACAGCTGCAGAGTTATGGACTTATTTTATGTTGTGAAGAGCAGGGGTATTTATTGTATGGCAATTTCTTCTGGACCCAGCCAGAACCCGGAACCCTACTCCAGGGGCTTGGACAAAGTTATTTGTTCTCTAAGCATTTATGCCATTAGTTTCCTAGAGAAATACACTGCACAGGAACATTCTTCCTTTAGGCCCTTTCCCTTAACTAGTCCTAAAATGGGAATTGCTGTCTTGCTGAAATTCTGATGCAGCGTTTGTTTACTCGCAGATAGACCCCAAACCCTGAAATATCAAAAGCATGAAATAGATCTGCAGCGTGAAACATGTTTGTAGATAACAAAACTGTTCATTTAGTCATTCTCTGTAGACACTTGTCACCTTGTGGGGATTTTTTCCAATATCCTGTATTTTTTTTTCCTTCCTGTGGCCCAGAATGTCTGGCTGAAATATAGCTCCTGAGGGATCTCACTTCGTAGTGGGGAGAAGCCCAAATGCTGTGTCCATTGCTCAATTCTGTGGGCCTCTCCTGACGGGAGATCCAAAAGGAATTGATATAGGAATGCATTTTCCCGGGGAAATGCCAAGCCTCTGTTGAGACATTTTGATACAGGCTGGTGAGGTAGCCTGGATGGCTCCACAACCTCTGCGTGTATGAACCACTTAATTCTCACCACTTTTCTGTCCTGTGATTTTTCATAGCTTTAAATTCAGGAGGAAGAGGCATGTGAGGGGAGGTGTGGAGAGAGAGAAGGAAAGAAGGAAAAGCAGAAGGGAAGAAGGTTGGTCTATCTCTCTTCCACAATACACACAATTATCAAGGGGAAGTGACAATCAACAGAAATTGGAAGGTAGCTTCCCAAGCAGCAACATTGTGTGCCATCACTTGATGAACAAAGAGTTTATTCTTTCCCTCTTGGGATGATCACCCCTGCCAAATATTCGGGCACGTTCTTGAGCCTGCTATCCAAATAATATTCACTTACTAACAGGAACATTTGTTTGTGGGTAATGCTCTAAGTTATACTGCTGGGGTTTGCAGGGCATGAGAATTTTCAGTGTTGTAAAGAGCATAAAAGGCCACCTTCTCTCTCTGCAGGCAAGCAGACTCTGCATTCTCTTCATGTAGGCTCTTCTTTGTCTTTAGTCCAGAGATTGTCTTAGATCCAAGTCAACCAAACAAAAGCTGATTATCTCACCTTTAAATAGAGGGATTACGGAGGAGAAGTTGAAACTGGGTAACCAATCTGGCACTTGAGCAGCTGACGGGAATAACCCTTCAGATGAAACAGTTTTGAAGAAAGAAGGGGAAAAAAATTCCAAGTTGAAGATTAATGCAGAGCCATAGCTCCAAGCGTCACGCCTGACATTTGACTCATCATTCATAGTTATTTGTGTCTGTATAAAAAGGGAGCACAAATAAATAACAATTTTAATTCGTTCTGCTGCAGCAAACCTGCTTTTCTTCTAAAAAGTTCACCATAAGGGAAACTTCCTTAAGAAGCATTAGAAAGAAGAAAAATGCCAATGTTAGCATTGACATCTTTATCTTTTCTCTTCTCACAGCCCCACAAAAAATGTTTTGGGTTTTTTATTAGCAACATATATTTCCTCTTACTTATTGTGGATGCCTTGAAACTAAATGGGCTGGAATTAAATTCTTGAAAATACCCTCCTTAGAACAGCTCTCTTCTAGGAGTACCATAGAACAGGTCTCAAAATAGTACAAAGAAATGTTCAGCAGAATTCAGATATTACATCTGTGCAAAGGTGGTTTTAAGCTACCCTATAATTTTCCCAGTCCTTGTTTACTTTTGCTGGTATCCTGAAAACTACTTTTTATCTTCACTGTTAAAACACTGTTAAGGCAAAAATACTAATGGTAGCCTGGGCTTCCTGAAGGAGATTTGGTGGCTCCTGGGTTTTCCTGGGCCACAGGAACACATAGCCATTCCCTCTGTCTGGCCACAGTCTCTCTCCATGGTCTTTATTGGGGGAGTTTTGGAGGTATCTCAGCTCACAAATTGTGTGCTCACAAAGGGTATTTCCTGTGATGGTACAAGCTCCCAGAGTTGCCATGTTGCTTCAGGCTAGCAGAGAGATGGAAGCAAGGTTTTACCTTCAAAATACACTAAAACTGAAAGCAGTGTTCTGGCATGACCACACCAGCACTGTTTTGACACCAAAATGGATGTATCATTGAAGATCATATGGATCAAGAGTCCTGGAAGTAAGATAAACCAGATTCCAGAGGAGCTTTTTTCTGTTCTCTATCAAACCTACAAAATTTAATACTTGGAACTGTAACTGCTGAAGACATGTTTTTGACTACATCAACGTGTATGGAAATGGGCCTGATTCTGCTTTAAGCTGGTACAATTTCAAGGAGGTGATCCTGATTTATACTCAGGTAACTGAGAGGAAAATCAGTTCTATTATATCCATGAGAGTGCTCGTATTTTAAAAGGGCTAGAGTTTTAAGCTGTCATTTCAGCCAAGACAAATGGATTTTCTTGTCACCCATCCTCAGAGTCCATGACAGCTCAGAGCTCTTTTGGAGGGATTTTTGAGTTGGAGGAGAATAGCAACAAGCTACAAAAACATCACAGAGTGTCTTTCTAGTATTTTACCTTTTCCTCTAGTCTTCTTTATATCATCATAAACGAGATAAAACAGCAGTGCACAGCATGAGTAACATTTTGATGTCATTCAGACTACCAAGGAAGTGGAAGATACAGCTTAGTTCAAAGTGCCAGACATGCACTGGCAAGGTTAATTTACAGCAAAGTCAGAAATCTGAAAAGGTTTGAATTATGCTCCTCCATAGTACAAAAAAAAAAAAAAAAATTGCACAATGGAAATTGATGTGGCATAGTGCATGGGGAAAGAAAAAAAAAACCATTTTCATTCCACTTTAGAGATAGCATCAGAGTCTAGTAGTAAGACAAGCTAGAGAGAACATCTAACACTGGCTTTAGAAAGAAAGGTATTTGTCTTCCCAAGTCAGGCCAAATTCTATTTTTTCAATTGTTGTGGGGATATACAGATTTACACCTGAACCAATAAAAGCAGGATGAACTCCTTTTCGGCATGCAAGAAGAGAAGAGTTACAGATCACTCTGCAAAGCAGAAGGAAAGAGTGCACAGTAATTTCAACTACCAAAACACATTTCCCCCTCCAGTATGAAGCAGTGGGGAGCAGTAATCAAAATTGATTGTTCCAGTTAAAATTCTACATCATGATGTTACTGAAAAAGTAGCATGATGAGCTCAGCTTTTCTACAATGTGTCAGAAAAAATATAGGCAGGAGCCTGTTACGATTAAAGAGTTCTTTGGCACATCATACATTTTCCTGATTCATTGTACATCATTAAAATCTCTTTTTTTTTCATGATGTTTTGTTCACTTCATGGACAAGCCATTAAATTCAAATTACATCTTGAAGGAAGTTTACTTCATTTGGGCCTTACGAAGAAAAGGTATTCCATGCATTTGTATTTCTAATGTGGATGAAGAGGTCAGATCTTAATAACAGGTTAGACAGGTGTGATAGTCAAGATGTATCAATAACACTACTCTTTTTTGCTTTAGCAGTCCACTTCTACCTTTCCTCTGCAGAAACTCCAAATATTTATGTAAATATGTAAATCAAAGTGATAAAAATGATAGAAAACCTTTTCTCTTCCTCCAGCTCCTGAGCCATAATTTTATGTTTTATTGCTGATTACAGTGACATTAAATAGTCAGTAAAACAAGTATATCTGCATCGCACAGTGCATAAACAGCATTTTGGATGACTGTCTAAGTTATTTAAAATTTTTCAGTGACATGATATTTAGAATTTTACCCTTTCTTAGAAATCCCTTTCCTTTTTTGACTTCTCAATGGCAGTGATTTTTATGAGTAAGAGGCTAGAGCTGTGTAATCAAATTCATTACACTGAAGTAGAGTGTCTTTATTTGCCATTAATTTGAAAATAAATTGTGTCACTAAGTCTCTCCCTTCATTGAAAGATAAGCATTTTGTAAAATTAAATAAAGTGCAAAGATGCGTACTCGGAGGCTTGCGCAGTTCTTGAAAGTCTTCTAAATATGATTCCAACTTCTCTGATAATTTTCTGACTTATGCTCCACCATGAATCCTCTTTCTCTCCCTTCCACCCTTACCTTAGGGTTTGCCTTATACAAGCAGGGCAGAAAATCTGCCAAGCTCAAAAATGAAAACAGGTTTGGTTTTTGTTTTATATTTTTTGACAACAGACGTCTAGCTGGAGCTCGTTCAAACCCTTGCTGGGTTGTCAGAAACCAGTGACAGAAATGGCTTCTGATTCATGGCCGTGCTTTGTTACCTTTCAAAACATTTCTGTTTGTAAGCTCTACTGTTGCTGGCTACGTTAGTGTTTACTACATGCAGGTGCCATTGTGCAAAGTGTTGATCTTCTTCAACGTGGACAGGAGGAGTCTAGCATCTTGGAAGACATCCACAGCATCTTTCAGGATCATGTCCAAACCCTAGAAACAGTCTTCTGTTTTTACACAAACCATTGATGCTGAGTGATCTTTGTGATAACGCTAGGATTTCACATTAACTTGTCTGTAATTTTTATTTATTGCAATGTTTTGCTGTTTGCTGAAAGTCCAGTAAGATTTTGTGTTATAATGATAAACATTTCTCTACCATTGTATGGTGTTATTGTGTCAGGAAATAAAAGCATTTCAAGGTTGCTTTCCAAGATACATCAAATTTTGAACAGGACTGCACATGGACTAATTATTTTATTTGATACATAACCAGGATGTTAACTCTGCCTCAGCAAAGGCCTCTGGGAGAAAAACAGCATTACCTGTACTTATACAAATATGTTCTGGTGATTAGTTGTAGTAGACCCAGTAGCCATTTCAGAAGAAAAGCAAAAAAATATTCTCATCCTTAGCTGGTAGGCTCCTCTAGGGAAGTTATGACAATACATGAGTAACTGTCAGCCCAGAAGGTTGACAAACATAGCAGTTCTTCAGATAGACAGTGATTTTCATTCTGGCAAAGAAAGTCATGCACATATTCTCCAAGCTATCTTTAAAAAAATACCTATGTTGTAGTCACAGTTTTCACCTTAGCCATAGAATAATGCCTCTCCTTAGAATAAGTCCGGTATCCCAAGTAGCTTGGTAGCAGTAGGAGCATAATTACTGCCCTTGAATTTAACCACTATAAAAAGAGGATTCTCCACTGAACTACAGTCCTTCCCCTCATATTCATTTTGTACAACATGCATTTCCACCTGGGAGCTGCTACTAAGCCTGTCTTTCATAGTACAGCTTATAATACAGTCTCTGGAATGTGCCTGTAGTTCAGGACAACACTTTGGAAAAGGCACCTTAAATCTCCGTAGTTAGGCAGATTATCATATTCACAACATTCCTAAACAGCACCTACATGAATAATAAGAACTTTGGTCTGTTGCTTCAGGAAGAGCTTCATCAGTGCTTGTAACATCCTCATCTGCTCCAGAATTTGGCTCTTCCACATCCACAGACCTGGATTCTCCCTTGACATGGGTTGGGGTATTTATACCAACCTTGATATGCTTGCAAGGAGATGGATGGTGACATCCCCATCAGAACTAGATGCTGTGGAAGGTATTCTTTTGACAGAGTTTCATATGCCTGAAATCTTGTCAATGTGGCCAGTAAGGAAGGAGATTGGCTCTGCTGGGCACATTTAGAGATAGTGCAGAAGGTAATCTTGCCCCTGGTGTATTGCAGCTGTGTTAATTATCCAAGAGTGGGAACAGCCTTGCCCTCCCACCTTTGAGTGTGATAAAGAGTGAGCCAGCTGGGAGGGAGCTCAGTCTCTGTTGGGGATGCAGTTGGAATCAGATGGAGTCTGCTACCCTGCTGTGAAAACCAGGGACAGGAGGTCAAGCAAGGGACAGCTAAGGTAAGAC